>JACEFZ010006055.1:220000-242500 GCA_014155875.1 Cepaea nemoralis | reverse complement strand
CACTACACTTTGTATGTAGAACAATTTTGAAAAATGAAGAACACGATGTCATCAAAAAAATGTGCTCCACAGTTCATCGTGAAGCAATATGAATCGAATGGCTGCCGTCTGCTGCAGTAATTCTGTGCACTCCAAACAGAATGGTGTTATAAACGGAAGAAAGGTTTTTTTTTTTTTTTGGTTGAGCAAGTGTTTCAATAAAAAGATGTCAATTGAAACGAGAAAAAGAGTGTTGAGGGGATACATAGAGCCTGTTCTTTTGTATGGATGTGAAACTTGGACAATGAGCAGTCAGGCTGAAAAACATCTGATGGCTGCAGAAATGTGGTTTCTCAGGAAAATGCAAAGAATACCATGGACAGACAGAAAAACCAATGACCAAGTACTACAGGAGACAAATGAACATCGTAAACTGATTAGAGAAATTAGACGTAGACAGTCAAAGTTTTTTGGACATGTTATGAGAAGAAATGGATTGGAGTACTTGGTGACAACTGGCAAGATCGAAGGGAACAGACCAAGAGGAAGACCGAGAGGAAAATACCTATATGGCTTGGCCACATGGCATGGACGAGACAGGAACACTGAGCTGATCCACGACACTGGTGATCGAGTGAAATGGCGAGTCATGACCGCCCACGCTTTCCGGCATGGCACATGATTGATTGATTGAAGTGTTTCGAAATGGCTGTCGATACACACGGATGGTTGTTCCAATATTTATACCAATATTTCCTGACAAACAACCTCCTCATCCCTTTACTGTTAGAAATTTGTTGAATAAGATAAGCTTTAATGAATTCTTCGTTGGTACTTTCCAGCTTCCCCAAAACAGCGTTAGACCTGGCACAGGAATGGAGCAATATGGGGACGACCCGTTGCCGTGAAGTTGGAACCGCGACTAACTAAGACTAACTAACTAAGCGTTAGACCATAGCAATAACTTTTGTAACTAAATTAATGAATGTTAGCACATTTTGTTATGACGTCATTGTACTTAATTGTTCAAAATTGTTCTAAATACAAAGTTGAATGAGACTACAAACACCTGTATTTCAAAAACAAAAGATGAAAAAGTAACGTTCTACGAAAACCCATGGGTTTGATTGCTACTCGTAAGACAAAATTTCCCGCATTGTTGCTTTTCGTAAAGAAAGTGAGAGGAAACGTTTCACGAACATACGATCAAGATAGCCCCATAGTATATACTACCGCTAGGGTTTGACGCGTTATGCCTTCACATATCTAGGCCACAACATACGAGATGGAGAGGCCAGTTCATTCCTCTTCACCTATCCTTCCCAGACGATTCCCAGGCTTGTCTGCCACCCACTTTATGAGGCTTGATCGACCCCAGATTTATACTGGTAAACAAAAATAATCCTGTCTGTGTTGTGGATTGGACCCTTACCACTCGCAGGCAGGTTACGACAGGCAGGCGCACTAAACACTATGCCACAGTGTAACCCTTCACAAACATACGGACTAAACAATGGTAAGAGTTGAAAACATGTAGTCAAAGGATCCGTTCACATACCTAGAGGGGTATGGGGTATATGTTGCCAGCCCCACAATCGTATAGACCAATGGGAACTGGATGGGTGATATGGTCAATATCAGCCCGGTCAGTTTTACTTCCCAAGACATTCCATGGCACCATCTTAGACTGAGTGGATTGGGAGCCCAGATCTATTTGTGTGTGTGTGTGTGTGTGTGTGTGTGTGTGTGTGTGTGTGTGTGTGTAAACATCCGCTTCGATAGGGAATGGAACATAGGACTACTGGGCCTGCAGGCCAAAGTACTAGCCTCTGCGCAATCTCGGCTCCCTATGTAACAGTTTTATGCACATTTAAGAAAGTCGGAACTATTGATGTGCGAATTGCACATATTCACAAATGATGGTGAGTTAAATGTACAGAGAGAGTAGGAGGATGAGAAATGGCAAGAACAAGATAAAGGGTAGAAGGGTAACAAATAGTAAAGAATAAAGAAAGTTAGCGATAATGAAACAAGTACAATATAGAACAAGGAAATAATTAACATCTGAATCAATGGTATTTACAGAAAAACAAAATGCTTGAGGAAAAACTTGAAATGGAAAAGCTATATTGGTTAATTGGCCAATCAAAGTGAAAGGCTTTTCTGATAGCGGGAATGATTCATACAACGATTTGTCATTGTCGCGGGATAATTAGCTAACTTGGCACTCGCGTGCATTTTATCTGTTGTTTATTGACACTTCAACGATATTAACGGTAATAAATGATAATTTGATCTAACACGTAGAACAGAAATCTGTAGTGTAGAGGGGTAATAAATGATTATTTGAACTTACAAGTATAATAGAAAGCTGTAGTGCTGGGGCTTTCAACGTGTTTGAGTCCATAGCTCCTCTGGTCTTGAGCATTATTTATCTGGCCCCTCTGTGGAATAACCGGTAAGACCTCTAGTTGTGTTTAAATATTTACATTTTCTCTAGCTTGGATTAGATGTGTTTGCGGGGAAATTCATGAAATCTGTAGATTAAACATGATTCGTCGCAGTCGCAGTTCCAACTTCACGGCAAAGGGTCTCCCCATTATGCTCCGTTCCTGTGCCAGTGAATATCACACACAATGCTCCTAATTGCCCCATGTGAAAAGTGGAACACACAGGAGCCTCGACAAACCAACAGCCCACAAAGGTATACTATCCATAATTCCGCTGTCAGAATGCAAACACAAAAGTCCGCCACGAAAAATACAGTTCATTGTCGATGGAAGCGGCAGTCACTAGAAAGCCAGCAGTCACACATTAATGCATAAGGCAACCCAGTTAGCTCAGCGATCGAACGGTTGCAATTTTTCTGAACATGCAGTCCACGCTACAAGTACAAACAACCACGGACAGGTGTTAAAGCACTCCACACGAAACTCCCAGCTCACAATATCGCTCCACGCACTCAACGCAGTAGCAGGGCAACGGAACCATACACTACCAGTCCATTTAGAGGAAAGTGAGTAAGCAAATCGTAGTCACACGCATAAACTCTCTGGAGGTCTTAACAGCCAAACCGCCTATCCTCCATGTTAGGGACCGGAAGTGTAGATGAAACATTGCCAAACTAAGTCTCATCCCAGTCTGTATGTGCTGGATGAATCATGATCTGATTACATCCTTATATGCCTTTCTGCAGATGCGATATTTCAGTATCGGCATTGCAAACTCCGTTGATTTTTGAGCTTTTCGAGGGGAAGTAATTCTCTGAAGCACAGCTCCCGTGGGGATGGTACTTTGAAAATGTCTCTAACTTCATTCCTATAAATGCAAGCTTTTGTAAGTCTCAACTATTTGAAGACCAAGGCAACAGGCTTAAAAAGTAAAATTTCGAATTATCCAAAAGTAAAAGACCAAAATAACCAGCCTGCCTTCTTTTTCAATATGATAGGTTTGATGGGCTTTTAAAATGTAGACTGTAATGTTGTTTTTTTTTAAACATTTGTGAATAAATGACAATTTTTAAAAAAAAATTTACATGCAAAGTGCCATTCTAAAACTACATATATCATCATCATCATCATAATCATCAGCCTCATCATCATCAAGTTCCTTGTCGGCTGGTGTGCAAGATCCTGCTTCTTCAAAAGTTTCCTATCTCCGACGGCATGGATCAGTTCATGTGTTGACTGCCTTCCGTGCCATGATGCAAGACGGTCAAGAATTTTCTCTCATCGTATTCCTGTATCTATCTTTCCACAAATATTTCGGTTGTCACATGTCCCAGGTTTTGTCTTCTCATAATGTGGTCAAGAAATGATGACTACCTTTTCTGATGTTTATAATAAGAATATACATATAGGTATATATACGAGAGGGCTTCAAATCAAAACCTTAAAAGTGTGATAGTAATTACAATAACTATGCCTTTTGTCTTGTACCTGTCAATATTGTTATTACGTCAAAATTGTTAAGCACGTGATATCACGCTGCAGACGAACACGTTGACGTTACAAGTGCGATTTAGAGATAGCCGCCCCATTTTTGACAGGCACCAAAGAGGAACAGAGTTCTGTTATCCGTTTTAAGATCAGTGACGGGATGAAACCAATAGAATTCTTCGGCAAATGAAGGTTCAGTTTGGTGATGCATGCCTGTCAGTCCAGTAAGTGCATGCGTGGAGTAGACAGGTTCAAATCTTTTCGGTCCAATGAAGAGGTACAGCAGGTGGTACATGAGTGGTTACACACGCGACCAAGAGACATTTGTGTGTGTGTGTATGTGTGTGTGTGTGTGTGTGTGTGTGTGTGTGTGTGTGTGTGTGTGTGTGTGTGTGTGTGTGTGTGTGTGTGTGTGTCCAGAACGCCGAGTCACACAGAAAGACAAGAGTCGATCTTGGCTGCTGCACCCTCTCTGTTCTCCTACTTCTCCTGCACCCCAATCTACCCATGATGCTTTCTCGTACACTTAATTGTTCTTATAACCTCCTCAACCTCCCGCCCTCCCCCCACCTACAATTCTTCTCTTCTTTTCTTTCCCATTTTCTTTTATTTCCTTCTTCAAACTTCTGCAGCGGAACTCTTCCTCTTCCTCCTTATCTGATTCTACCACTTATTCTTCTTTTTCTTCACTTCCTGTTTTCTGCTTCGTCGTCTTCTTCTGGTTTATCAAATTCGTCTGCTTCTTAGTGTTGTGTGTTGTTGTGCAGTGTAGCTTAGTCTGGTTTAATGTAATGTAGCGTGGTGATGTGTGGTATGGTGTGGTGTAGTATAGTGTAGCGTAATGGTGTAATATGTTGTGGTGTAATGTAGTGTAGCGTACTGTTGTCTGGTGTGGTATGATGCAGTGTATTGTGGTGTAGTATGGTGTAGTGTAGTGTAGTGTAGTGTAGTGCGTTGTGGTGTGCTGTAGCGTCGTGTGTGGGGTGTAGTGTGGTGTGTGCAGTGTTGTTTGGCGTGGTATGGTGTAGTGTAATGTAGCGTAGTTAAGTGTGGTGTGATGTAGTGTGGTGTAGTGTGGTGTGGCGGGGTGCAGTATGGTATGATGTGGTGTGGTGTAGGGTGGTGTGGCAAGGTGTAGTGTGGCGGGGTGTGGTGTGGTGTGATGTGGTGTGGCTGGGTGTAGTGTGGTGTGGCGGGGTGTTGTGTGGTATGATGTGGTGTGGTGTAGGATGGTATGATGTGGTGTGGTGTAGTGTAATGTAGCGTGGTGTAGTGTGGTATGGCGGGGTGTAGTGTGGTGTGGTGTGGCGGGGTGTAGTGAGGTGTGGTGTTGTGTGGTGTAGTATTGTATAGTGTGGTGTGACGTGGTGTGGTGTAGTGTGGTGTAGTATGGTGTAATGTGGTGTGGCGGGGTGTAGTGTGTGTGGTGAGGTGTGGTGTGGTGTAGTGTGGTGTAGTGTGGTGTGGTCTAGTGTGGTTTGATGTGGTTTGGTATGGTGTAGTGTGGTGTGACAGGGTGTAGTGTAGTGTAGTGTGATGTTGTATGGTGTGGTGTGGTGTGGCGGTCTGTAGTGTTGTGTGGTGTAGTGTGGTGTGACGTGGTGTGGTGTAGATATGTGAAATGTGACGCGGTGTGGTATGGTGTGGTGTTTGGTAATGTGACGTGGTGTGGTGTAGTTATGTGTAGTCTGACGGGGTGTAGTGTGGTGTGATGTGGTGGGGTGTAGTGTGATGTGATGTTGTGTGGTGTAGTGTGGCGGTGTGTAGTGTTGTGTGGTTTAGTGTGGTGTGACGTGGTGTGGTGTAGTTATGTGTAATGTGTCGGGGTGTGGTGTGGTGTAGTGTAGTGTGGTGTCGCGGGGTGTGGTGTGGTGGGTTGTGGTGTGGTGTGGTGTAGCGTAGTGTAGTGTGGCTGTGTGTAGTGTGGTGCAGTGTTGTGTAGTGTGACGTGCTGTGACGTGGTGTGGTGTGGTGTAGTGCGGTGTGGTGTGGCGAGGTGTGGTGTGGTGTTGTGTGGTGTGGTGAAGTATATATTAATTACGGTATCACGCATAAAGAGGTCTCTGTACTACAGAGTTCGTGCACAGAACTAATCACTTAGTGTAATCTCCATTAACAAATCAACGTTCCAAAGAATAATTGAACACTGTCACGGAGATGGTCTTGGCGTGTAATCAATCAAATCCCTACAACAGCTGCCCTAGTTAGCGGTAGTCGATGTAACAAATCTATTACCAGGTCAGCACGAGGTGTGCTCTTCCCGCATGATTTATTTGAATATTAAAAGGGGGCCACTACTGCAGGGCTTAGACTGTAAATCGAATGAACGAAAAAAATGTAACTGGGAAACTCAACAACATTAATTTCCCGAACTGAGGACATTGTGTGTGTATTCATTGTATCATGTGGATTATTTGTTTGCGATATTTCAGGTTTCTAGTGAAGTAGTTTTTTTTTTTTTTTTTTCTACACTGATAAAGACTAATCGAACCGTTCGCTTGCATTTGTGTGTGTGTGTTTTCTTTCGTCCAATTTCCCAGCTGCATTTGTGTTTATTGGCTTTTGTGATTTTCCTGATACCGGATGCGTGATTGTTCTTATAGATCTGATCATTTACAACCTATTTAAGCATACCTGAAACAGATGGTGTTTGTTCGTGTCTGAAGTAGACTATACATATGTTTCATACATTATTGAATCCTTTTAAAACTATGCATTGCTATCGATAATCTACGTCTGATTTTTTTGCAACTTTTAAGAATCCCCATTGTATTTGATTACGGAGTCAAGGTGACTACACATTGATCATTTCCAATGGTCTTAATTTCTGATTGTGATCTTTGATTGGCATTTAGCTGCATGACAATTTATAGAAATGCCACATCGTATTCTTGCAGGTGATACTGGTTGTGTTAATCTCAATATACCACTAAAGTAGCCTGGTCTGCAACTCTGTGCTGACTGCACATTGTACACTTATTTTGTGCACGCTATCAGCTAAAGCATTGATATGTGCTATAACAGAGCGGATGTAACATTATTCAAATATCCCAGTGTCTTTGTCAGTCTCTGTGTCTTGATTATTTATTATAATGAACTTGTATTATAACAACACTATCTCGTTCCACCTTTCGGTATTTTCGTTTCCCTAAATTTAGTTATGTTCATGTTACTTCGTTCAAACACCCGAATTACTTATTTGTGATTATAATATTTAAGTTTTCTAATTAAGTATTGCCGGTCTTCCTGGCCTAGTGTTTAGCGACTTTCTCCGTAATCCCGTTTATCCACGTGAGCAAACGCAGCTGCGCGAGAATCGGTAGCGATTCTCACCGCGCCCGCTATTTACGGGATATGTGAGCCCCACGCTCAGAAAGCAATGGCAAACTAGTGGGAGTAATCTTGCCAAGGAATCAACAACAGCGGTAAAATGCTGGTGTTGACAGCGATGTTCTGTAATAGGATATGCGAAAAAAAAAAGAAAAAAAAGTTAAGTATTATGGTTTCTTCTGTTCGTTGATAACGACTTTGGTCAATTGTATCTATATATCCTGTTATCCTTTTGTCGAGCTTCATGTTTATATTTTGTGTGATTTTTTTAAATGTTAAATTCTAACGCTGTTTAAAATGTGTCACGAGGCAATTGCCTGCTATGAGTCAGTGATGTGATAGGTGCCCAGTCCTTCCCTCACGTAACGAAACGACGAACGCGTTCATGACATTATCAGCACAGCTCCCTGTCAACGTTGCTTACGGGCCTGCTGTGTTAGATACAGTACACCGAATTGGCTCTAATTGAGCAGAATGTCAATGGGAATCCTACCAGGTTCTGGTGACTTTCTAGGCTTCATGATATTAAAAGTTTACTTTAGCTCTCGCATTGTTATATCTTATTTGAGCAGGCAGTCACTGATTGTGTTTCTCCTCCGACTGCTCCGGCAGTCCAAACATCTATTTACAGAGGCAAACTAGCCATTTCATTTGCCTTCCATCTCACATCGATTTTGGATTTGTCCGCTGACTGTCCAGTGGTTTTATATCCATCATGCATCATCAGTCAGGAGTATTTACCTGTATCATATCAAATTTAAAGAAGTTCCAAATCATTGAGGTGATGTTGGTCGTGTTAATCTCACCATATCACTAGTGTAGTGCACTCCTCTGTGCCATGTCTATTCATTGTACATTGTACACTCCTGTACATAACTGTGTCCCCATAACCGCTTTGTGAAACCTCTCTCTCTATGATAAGTCAGATTCTCCCATCTGTTACTGCCATGTTAAGTATCTGTCATATCTTCTTCTCTCTATGATAAGCCAGATTCTCCCACCTGTTGCTGCCATGTTAAGTATCTGTCATATCTTCTTCTCTCTATGATAAGCCAGATTTTCCCATCTGTTGCTGTCATATTAAGTATCTGTCATATCTTCCTCTCTCTATGATAAGCCAGATTCTCCCATCTGTTACTGCCATGTTAAGTATCTGTCAAATCTTCTTCTCTCTATGATAAGCCAGATTCTCCCACCTGTTGCTGCCATGTTACGTATCTGTCATATCTTCCTCTCTCTATGATAAGTCAGATTCTCCCATCTGCTGCTGGCATGCTAATTATCTGTCATATCTTCCTCTCTCTATGATAAGCCAGATTCTCCTATCTGTTGCTGCCATACTAAGTATCTGTCATATCTTCCTCTCTCTATGATAAGCCAGATTCTCCCATCTGTTGCTGCCATATTAAGTATCTGTCATATCTTCCTCTCTCTCTCTCTATGATAAGCCAGATTTTCCCATCTGTTGCTGCCATATTAAGTATCTGTCATATCTTCCTCTCTCTATGATAAGTCAGATTCTCCCATCTGTTGCTGCCATGTTAAGTATCTGTCATATCTCCCTCTCTCTATGATAAGCCAGATTCTCCCATCTGTTGCTGCCATATTAAGTATCTGTCATATCTTCCTCTCTCTATGATAAGTCAGATTCTCCCATCTGCTGCTGGCATTCTAATTATCTGTCATATCTTCCTCTCTCTCTCTATGATAAGCCAGATTCTCCCATCTGTTGCTGCCATGCTAATTATCTGTCATAACTTCCTCTCTCTATGATAAGTCAGATTCTCCCATCTGCTGCTGGCATGCTAATTATCTGTCATATCTTCCTCTCTCTATAAGTCAGATTCTCCCATCTGTTGCTGCCATGTTAAGTATCTGTCATATCTCCCTCTCTCTATGATAAGCCAGATTCTCCCATCTGTTGCTGCCATATTAAGTATCTGTCATATCTTCCTCTCTCTATGATAAGTCGGATTCTCCCATCTGCTGCTGGCATGCTAATTATCTGTCATATCTTCCTCTCTCTATGATAAGCCAGATTCTCCCATCTGTTGCTGCCATGCTAATTATCTGTCATATCTTCCTCTCTCTATGATAAGCCAGATTTTCCCATCTGTTGCTGCCATATTAAGTATCTCTCATATCTCCCTCTCTCTATGATAAGCCAGATTCTCCCATCTATTGCTGCCATAATAAGTATCTGTCATATCTTGTATCCATCTACCTTGTGGTCTATCTCTGCCCAGCTTCTCCGGTACACCTCCTTACATAGGTATGTTTTCCAGAATGGCATGTCGTTTTAAATAAGTGAAGTAAGGGACTCTTGTTACACGCCTTGGGAAGTATCAGAATATCGTGCTAGCCCCTTATATTAATGGACCAATCGGCACTCGATCTGTGATGTGTTCAGTATCACACCGGCCGCCTTTATCTTCCTGAATAGTTCCTGGTACCCATTTTAGACTAGAGTCCCGGTAACGTAGTGGCTAGATACTCACTTGCCGCCCTTGTGATCAGAGGGTTGATCCGCTTAGGGACGGATTTGGGCTTCCGGTCCATCTAGTCTGAAAGATTACCATAAAATGTCTCGGGAAGTCAAGGCAGCCTACGTAATAATGATCTCATCACCCACCGAGTGTCGATTGGTTGTAAGAATATCCGACTAGCAACATATGCCCAATGCGCCGTGAGACGCGTCAAAGTGACCTTTTACTATTTCAGGCTGGGGGTCACCTGGGATCCAGGTCAGTTTAAAAAATGCCCCGCCTCATTAGAGATTCGAACATATGACCACCAGGCCGAAAGTCAAGATTTCCAGCCACTGTGCTACCGCAGCCCCCGTCCCTCTATACTCCACTGTGCTATCACGGCTCCCGTCCCTCTATACTCCACTGTGCTATCACGGCTCCCGTCCCTCTATACTTCACTGTGCTATCACGGCTCCCGTCCCTCTATACTTCACTGTGCTATCACGGCTCCCGTCCCTCTATACTCTACTGTGCTATCACGGCTCCCGTCCCTCTATACTTCACTGTGCTATCACGGCTCCCGTCCCTCTATACTTCACTGTGCTATCACGGCTCCCGTCCCTCTATACTCCACTGTGCTATCACGGCTCCCGTCCCTCTATACTCCACTGTGCTATCACGGCTCCCGTCCCTCTATACTTCACTATGCTACCGCGGCTCCCGTCCCTCTATACTCCACTGTGCTATCACGGCTCCCGTCCCTCTATACTCCACTGTGCTATCACGGCTCCCGTCCCTCTATACTCTACTGTGCTATCACGGCTCCCCTCCCTCTATACTTCACTATGCTACCTCGGCTTCCGTCCCTCTATACTCCACTGTGCTATCACGGCTCCCGTCCCTCTATACTCCACTGTGCTACCGCAGTCCCCGTCCCTCTATACTCCACTGCGCTACGGCGGCTCCCGTCCCTCTATACTCCACTATGCTACCTCGGCTCCCGTCCCTCTATACTCCACTGTGCTACCTCGGCTCCCGTCCCTCTATACTCCACTGTGCTATCACGGCTCCCGTCCCTCTATACTCCACTGTGCTACCGCAGCCCCCGTCCCTCTATACTCCACTGCGCTACGGCGGCTCCCGTCCCTCTATACTCCACTATGCTACCTCGGCTCCCGTCCCTCTATACTCCACTATGCTACCTCGGCTCCCGTCCCTCTATACTCTACTGTGCTATCACGGCTCCCGTCCCTCTATACTCCACTGTGCTACCTCGGCTGCCGTCCCTCTATACTCAACTATGCTACCACGGCTCCCGTCCTTCTATACTCCACTGTGCTACCACGGTTCCCGTCCCTCTATACTCCACTGTGTTACCGCACTCCCGTCCCTCTATACTCCACTGTGCTACGCAGGTCCCGTCCTTCTATACTCCATTATGCTAACACGGCTTCCGTCCCTCTATACTCCACTGTGCTATCATGGTTTTCGTCCCTCTGTACTCCACTGTGCTATCATGGCTAACGTCTCTCTATACTCCACTGTGCTATCACTGCTGCCATCCATCTATACTCCACTGTGTTACCGCGGCTCCCGTCCCTCTATACTCCACTGTGTTACCACGGCTTCCATCCCTCTATACTCCACTGGATCCATTGTCTTTCTCACACCGGCTCTGTGGCGAAGGCATGCGAACGCAATTCGTAATCCAGCATACCGCATTTGAAACACAACTGTGAGCTATTAGGCAGCAATCCGTTTGTTTTTCATTCAATGGGATGGGAGCCGATCGTTCTGAAAGCAATAGCAAACTATTGAGCCTAAACTCGCCAAGAAATCACAAACAACCAAAAAATCGAAAATGCTGGGGTTGACTGCGACGTCCTGTAAAGGATATGCAATTAATTAACTACAGAAATGTCTAAATACCACATTGTTTACTTATAACTGGTGTGTGATGACTAATCTGGCCGACGGACGCTCGATGACATTTGTCTCTGTTATTTACTCGCGTATGGAAATAACCTGCTGCTGTTATATTTACTGTTTCATTAGCATTAGCTCTGCTGCAAATACCGAAGCTATTAATGTCATGTGCGACCTCGTGTGCATGGTCTGTGAGTACTCTATCCTTATTTTACTGGATCAGTCGTTGTTATGCCGTCTCCGTGGCGAAGGAGTTAAGGACGTGGTTCATAATCCCGCTTACCCACGTTCGAAACACAGCTGCGCGAGATTTGGCAGCAGACCGCGTTGCGATGGGTTTTAACGAATTTGTATAGGAGCCGGTAGTTCAGAAAGCAATGGCAAACTACTAAACGTAAAACTTGCCAAGACATCAACAACAGCAGTAAAATGCTGGTGTTGACGGCGATGTTCTATAAAAATTTCATATGAAAAAAAGTCGTTGTTATAAGCAAGGTATCGGTAGACGCTTATAGGCACTCACTGCATGGACAACATGCGTGCATAACTGTCTCGTGGGTAACGAGGTAGAGTTGTTGTTACTTGCTCGCGTATCGGCCCAGGGGTCAAGGATTCACACCGCATTGGAGAGGTTTCTAATTTCTTTTTGTTTTCATTTACCAGAACTCTCAGGTGGGACCAGTCTAAAATGGGTACCATAAAATGTCTAGAGAAGTAAAGACTGCCGGCGTGACACTGACTAGAACACCTACCAAGTGCCGACTGATGAATAAGAATATGGAATTATAACAGTATGTCCAGTGCTCCTTAATGTGTAAAAATGGGTCCTTTACTTTATTTATTCATAACGTGTTCATGGCGTAGACCAGTTTAGCCATCTGGTGAACATTGTCTTTACATTAGTTCACAACAGGTCGGCGTGGCTGAATGGATAAGAGCGGTCACTTTTAACTGTTTCGTTGATGCCGAGGTAACGAATTCAACCTCTACACCAGTTTTTTTTCCACATTTCCTTTACAGGACATCGCTGTCAACACCAACATTTTACCACTGTCGTTGATTTCTTGGCAAGATAACGCTCAGTAGTTTGCCATTGCTTTCTTATCCTGTAAGATACCAACGCTGCGAGAACCGCTTCCAATTCTCACGCGATGCGTTACCCTATGTGGATAAACGGCATTACGGAGACAGTCGTTTAACACCTAGGTCAGGGGAAACCGGCCTACACCAGTCAGTTGGACTAAAATGTAGACTTTTCGTCCTTGACTTGAGGATATAAATTACAAGTACCTCAGAAGTCGGAGTGGATTCACCTGATGGTGAGGGATACTGGTAACAGGGAAAGCTAATACACGCACACAAATTAAATCAGTGCACAAGAAGTAGTAGCACGTGTATGGACTTCCCTTGAGTTTACAGCTACCGAACAAATCAAACAAAAATCAACAACAACAAATAGTCCAGAGTCATGGTAACAGTGACCGTGCAATAGGAAACTGTCATTAATGTCAAACTTCAGGAGTCAGAATTAAAGATTATGTAATATGATGTCAATTAATGCCGTCGTGTTAGGATGCTTTAAGTCTTCCAGTGTATTACTACACGATACACTGAGATGTGTTAACTGGCTTCCTGGCTCCCCAGCTTTCCTGTCCTTGTTCTAAATACGTGATAATGTAGCTATGAGAGGTTTTAAAGTATGGGTTTGTCAATGTTCATGGTGGGATATTAGGTTTTGAATTGCGTGACTTTTTGAAATTATTTATCAATTACAGAACAGTTGCCTTGATAAGTCGAGTAAACAAAAGTGTATTAGCAATAATCATGGGAAAACTGTATATAAAATAAATACATAAGAGAACATACTACAATCTTGGCTTTGATGAGATAGAGATAAACGGGACAACTCATTTAAAATGAAGGAAAGTATAGACAAACGTAGATGGTAAAATGCAGACATGTATTCTTTCTTTATAGATTAATTAACGGCATTTAGCAGTGTAAGATATGAAGAATTATGGAACATAATGAACGAAATGGGCTTCCCATTACACTTAATGCTGATAGTAAAAACACTTTTCAGTGAAACAATTGGCAGCCGTGAGAATATGTGATGTTGCAACGAACTGGTTTGAGTGGCAGAACTGGTTGCATTTTGACCCCTTTTCTGTTTAACTTATATAGTCTACTATACGTTATCGTCTTCTTCTTCTTCTACTTCTTCTTCTTCTCATCCTCCTTTTACCTGAATGAAGTATTGAGGGAAATGTTAAGATCTGTTGTGCGCTCTTTCCATCGCACTTTGCAAGTTCATCTTCGAATCTCTAAGATGTTCTTGATACCATTGCTCCATGATTTACGTGGTTGGTCTTCCTCTTGCTCTGCTTCCGTTATATTTCTTCAATTCTTTCTGATATAGTAGCAGGACATGCTTGTGAGGTGGACAAAACATTTTATCTGTTGTTCTTTATTGAATTGCATGAATGCTTTCAGGCCTAGTCTTCTAATTTCCTCATTCTTTATTCTATCTCTCACAGTTACTCTTCCAGTTCTTCTAAGGCATCTCATCTCTGTCGTTATGCTTTTGCGCAATTTAGTTGCTGTAAGCGTCCATGTTTGACATCGGCAGATTTCTGTCATGAAATACTTCGATTTGCTTTAAACCGCTATTGCTAAAGGCGTATAACACTCATAACATTGAGAACTACAACGTCAGTGGATTAGTAACAGCTGAGAATGGCGGATCGACGTACTCAGGTCAGCCTACCCAATTGTTACCTCAACCCATTAGAGGGAGAAGAAGAAAGTAGAGAAGGCACAAGACAACATAAATTTTGAAAGCTAATGTTATCGACCGAGATTCGAACATGTCACCTCCACATGACTACGGCGCCTCGCTGCAGGAACAAGTGTACTTAGACGCATGACCAACTAGACACACACAAAAGGTGTCTTCATTAGTCATGTCTATCATACACATGAACCTACAACTATTTAATACTGACATTACTCATGTCTATCATACACATGAACCTACAACTATTTAGTACTGACATTACTCATGTCTATCATACACATGAACCTACAACTATGGAATACTGACATTACTCATGTCTATCATACACATGAACCTACAACTATTTAATACTGACATTACTCATGTCTATCATAGACACATGAACCTACAACTATTTAATACTGACATTACTCATGTCTATCATACACATGAACCTACAACTATTTAATACTGACATTACTCATGTCTATCATACACATGAACCTACAACTATTTAATACTGACATTACTCATGTCTATCATAGACACATGAACCTACAACTATTGAATACTGACAGAATTCGTATCAAACCATTGAGATAGCACCATAGGTCTCAGAATTTTATATTAAACCAGCATTGCTCAAATAACAAACACACAAACACATCAGACCGTAATGCTGTGTCCAGTATATTCACAAACATTTAAAGAAGAGAAATGATTGGTCGGTTCCAATGTTGTACACGTATTACACAGAAAATCAATTAGCTTTCAAAATTTATGTTGTCTAGTGTGTCCTCTAGTCTCTACTTCCTTCTTCTCCTTCTATGAGCGCCAAACAATACTATGTGTGTTTATTTATAAACTGTCTAGTGGCCTCAAAGGGCTCCCCAATTGATTCCCAACCCTGTAAGCCAGTGTTCCATGTGTGGCAATATAGTAAAGGCGCATTTAAGAAGTTTAATGTATGTCAGCCAGGTTGTAGTGCGTCTGGTTGAGAAAAAGTAAATAAGTCGGGATTTTTATAGTATAGGAAAGTTAGTTGGAATCAACGACTGGCAAGAGAAGGTCCACCAGAGAGACGAATGGAGACGGATTGTATTTGCAGCAAAGAACCTCAATGGCTCGGAACGCTGAAGAAGAAGAAGGAAAGTTAGTACTTCGTATTGTGTCTGGTAAAAAAGTCAGAGTTGTTGCATGGAAGACAGTAAAGCCAACGAGGTAGGCTTGGGTGTTGTTCATTATGTCTGGTCCAGGGTGAGAACTTAGAGTTTAGAATGCATATCAAGAAAAGCGTAGAATTTAGAATGTTTATCTAGAAAAGCGTGTTGCAGTGAACCTTCTAGTCTAACGAGGAAAGCATGATCAAGTTACTCAAGGATTAGAAGGGTATGTAAGAGGAACAAGTTGCTGCTCGGCACACGACAGCCCAGGGTGTGGAAGGGGGGCAGTACAAGTGAGCACAGATAGATGGGCAACGCAGACTATAGTTTAGTCACTGCACAAAGACAGGTGAGGACTATAGGAGGTTAGTTGGGAGGCGAGTAGTTGTGGGTTAGGGGGTGCTGCCCGGGTTTAGGGGTAGTTGCTCGCCTAGAGTTGACAGTCGAAGTTTAGGTTTCACTAGAGATGTAGAGTTAAGCTGCTGCTTAGAGTTTATTCGAGTTTGGGTCTGAAGCAATTTTGGCTTAGCGTTGAGAAGTGCAGTGTGGAAAAGCGGTGCAGGTTGCCGTATAGAAATGCAGTGCACTTTCAGAGCGTATGCCTAGAGTTCAGTAGCTTGGAGTTGAAGGTCGAGAGATTGTATATTTTATTTTTCTGTGGAGTTTTTGGAGTTTTGGGGTACATGGGAGCTAAGCGGTATGCAGTCTTGCCAAGAGTTTAGCAGCTTAGTCTGGAGAAGTTAGTTTGGACGTTGGTCTTGGAGACTGGACTACACAGAAAGTTCAACCCAGAGTGTGGAAGGGGGTGCTGCACAATGAGCACAGATAGAAGGGTCAGACAGACGCACCATGTGTGATTGGTTGCCGGTGTCTGTCTTCATATGTACCAGTACGGTCAGTATTTGAATGAAGACAGTTTGTGTGGGAACAATGGCGAATTTTGCTTAATGCATTGATTTATTGGACACGATGTTTATCTTTAGTTCTGATGTCAGGAGATGGACTGTTACAGATGTTGATTGTTACCGGCGTTACACATGTCGTCGTCTGTTATAGTTGTGTGGAGTAGATCACGTGACGACCAATGATGGACCACATATACGACGCAGCCTACAACTTAGTGGACTGTTACAGATATTCATGAAGATTCATTATTTGCATATGGTATTTCTCATACAGAATGTATCTTCATGATTTGTGTGTCATTTGTAATAGAGGATGTAACTTCATGATTTGTATTCACTTTAGTCAATAAACCGACTTATCAGACATACTTGCCCCCCCCTCCCCCGATGTGTCTCCACCTTGTCTCGGTGGGGGGGGGGGGAGCTTGAGTGTCCCAGTGACCCCAAGAGCTACGCCAACGGAAGCACAACTACATGTCGGACAGGTTTTGGGTTAGGGGCCAGACCAAGAGAGACACAACCTGCTGCTCTGCAGGTTGACTGAGGATTGCAGTCAAAGTCTAAATCAGGTGCACGATGCCACTAAATTTTGGTCTGGACACATACTCTAGGGCTCTCAGCTGAGGGATATGGCTGAACGCCTCTAAGCAATAAATACTCGGATGTGAGAGCCGGGCCGATACCCACCTACTGAAAAACGGAGGTGAGATGCTGAGCACGCTACATGCTTAGTTCAGATACTTGTTCGAAGGTTCTCAGCTGAGGGATATGAGGGATCCCCGGATGAGAGGGCCTATCCGTTTTTCGCTCACTGAAGCACGGAGGTAAAGTGCTGAGCCGGCAGCACATGTATCCTACCTCGTGAGCGGTACTTAAGGTGGCAAAAGGCAAAGTGGCTTACTCGCACGAAATGGTTACGATGAAAGTCAGTATCTATACCCATAGAGTGAGCGTAGTCAAAGGTGGTAAAAACGTCTCAAAAACATGAAATGGAACGCTTGGCTAGCGAATCCATCATGTGGAAATCCGAAGCGAAAGCTTGTTGAGTGGATGTCGTCCGCAGACTGCCCGTCGCTGGTTTGTATGGGGAGCGACCAGTGGCAAAACGAAATGCCCAATACATGGAAGTGAGGAATTAAAGCAGCTACGAGCAGGATGTGTCGACTCCTCGTGTGAGCCCAGTCTCAGAGCGCTTTGTGCTGGCTCTGCATTTATGGAAGCCTCCTTGGATAGCGGGGAATGCCCATGGTCTGCCCTTGCCTTCCCTTGAGGGTTAACCGTGATGTCTTTGACCGTTCTACCTTGACCAGCTGAAATGTGGGCGACACCACAGCAGTAAAGGTCTAACGTCTCTTGAAACCCAGGAGAGGAAAACCTGTAAAAAAAATGCCTGCTGAAGTCGGAAGTGCTGGCCTACGGGTGCTAATACATCAGGCACAACGCATAAAAGTCCGAGTGAAATGTCTTTCGTGCTGGGAACAGCTCTGACTGCCTAGTTTTCCGAATGCTCTCGTGTCCGGAACAGCTCTGACTAGCTAGTTTTCCGAATGCCCGTCGTGCCCGGAATAGCTGTGACTATACATTCCCCGGGCATAGCGACAATCACATGTCCGAATCGAAAACTCGCTGAGTGGATACCATCTGCAGAACGGTCTGGTTTGTGCGGGAACGGCCTGTGGCGAACGAAATGCCCAATATATTGAAGTGAGGAATTAAAGCAGCCATGAGCAGGACGTGACGATTCCCTCGGTGAGCCCACCACCAGGGCGCTATATGTCGGCTTAGCAACTATGGAAGCCACCCTGGATGGCGGAAAACGCCATGGACTGTCCATGCCTTCCTTGAGGGCTGATCGTGAAGTATTCGACCGTTCCAACTTGACCAGTTGGCATGTGGACGGCACCACAAAAGTGAGAGTCCCACAGGAATGCTAACCTGTCAAAAATGCACGCTAAAAGTCGGATGTGTTGGCTTAAGGGTTTCGACCCAAGGGTGCATAACGAGACACACCGCAATCGCATCTGAAAAAACTCTACGGATGAACGCAAAGAAGAAGAAGAAGACATACTTGAATTTTTTTCGTTCGCTCACTTTCAACCCTAGCATAGTCCACATGGAAAGAAATACAATCAAATGCATAGGTTCTAGAAAAACTGGGAATGAAGAGAGAGAGAGAGAGAGAGAGAGAGAGAGAGAGAGAGAGAGAGAGAGAGAGAGAGAGAGAGAGAGAGAGAGAGAGAGAGAGAGAGGTGATGAAAGAAATAAAGAGGAGGAAAGTTAAATATTTCGGCCACGTTGGAAGACATGATACTCTTATAAAAACCATACAGGAGAGCAAGGTTGAGGGCAAGCGAGCAAGAGGTAGACAACGATACAAGTGGGAAGATAACATCAAGAGATGGACGCAAATCAGCTTGACAGGTTTTAAAGTCAGGGCGAGAGACAGACAGTGTTGGAGATCCATTGCGCACAACCTTCATTCTGGAGGTGGCACCTGATTGATTGATAGTCCACATGCATACTACAAGTACTACTATAGTCTGTCCAGAAACGAATGCCATTATTCACGATCAATTATTTTGAAAACTGTCTGTTGTATCGTTATGAAATTTTTCCTGCCGTCTTATATTTACCCCCACCCAAGGAATATGTCTTTGATATGTCCAAAAGCAACTTACATCATCTAAAGCGGCGACATTTTTTTTTTTTAATGTTTTGGTGAAAAACTAGTGATTTCTCGCTAACAAACTTGTTTTACAGTAATTTCCCGCCAGTTCGGATGACGACACAAGACTCTACGCGAGGCACTTGTCATAAGGCCAATCCCATGCCCCACGTGAAAATTAACTATTCAGCCCTAATGTTTCCGTGTGAAGCGGTAATACATTTAATATTCTGCACTTCATCTCTGTCCCGTAAATTATATACCGCATATAAACAAACTTTGAAATATGCTGTACAAGCTCCAGAACAAAAACTATTTTGTTGGGTTGATATAATGATAAGGTTATATGCTAAATCTCATCATTTTCCCTCAGTTGGTTACTGAGATATGGAATTTTATATTGGGGCAGACAAAAGTAAATAGACTATAGTTGCTACTACTGGAGAGTGCACTGAACTTAGTTTTGAGTGCAGATTAGCTTTTCCTATTACCAGTGACTCCTGCTATCAGGATAACCCACTCCAATATCTAAGGTTCTTGTAATTTACGTCCCAAAATCAAGGTCGAGAAGTCAACATTTAAATCTAACTAACCAATGTGCGGAATGAACCCCCCCCCCCCCCCCTCCCCCTACCACTGTCACCAGAGAAAGTTTATGCGCGTGTGCGTTAAACCATTCGTCAACGTCGACTTCCATGATAGCATTTAAACAAAGGTTGTGCAACATATATCATCACAATATTAAAGAAAGGGCGTGTACATTGTGAGTTGTAAAGACGCACACAAATACATAACATGTATTATAAATATGTATAAAATAATCACCAAAGACTTTCATCAATATATAAGACGAAACTAGATATAATTATTGCCAATTTCCGAGATTCTTGTTATCATGCTTTCAAAACTGATCCCCATTAAAGAGTCTCTTTGCCATAAATCGCCCACAGAACGCACAGATTTTACTGCGCTGTAAAATTCAAAGCCATAATTTTGATAGATCACATCACATGAGTTCACATGAAACAGTCACAAAATGTTTTAGGACTATCCTATTACTAGACGTCAGAAAAGCTGATAGTTCTAGACAGTTGTGTTTGTGAAGCGTCCTGTCTAAAACAGACTAACATTTTCAATAGAAATCATTTCAAACATAATAAACAAACACATTTTCCCGAAGCAGTTTCCTGCTATCTCATTTCATATTATCTTGTTCCTCTTGTGCCTTGCCACGTCGCGGTGAAGTATAAACAACGGGAGAGTGCTCGCTTATGGGCTTCACATATCGGTATCCCCATGGATTCTGTTATTCCCTGCGTCCATCGTTTACGTTCTCGGCCTCTTCTTCTGCTTCCATCTGATATGTACATCATTGCTTGTTGTGGTATACTGTTGTATGGTAACCTAGTTACATGGCCAAACCATTTGACCTGCTGCCTTCTAATAAAATCTATCTTTAGTCCTGATTTATCCATTTCTGATCTTCTCTCTTCTTGATTCATTGAGTATTTCCTGCTATGGGTCTATGAAATGATCATCACATTTTGTAGGCTTGAGAGCAAGGAGAAAGAGGTGGCCAATCTTTATATTACTTTGGCAAGTGATGAGCCCAGGCGTCGAACCCGCGTCACATCGTGCTCATGATATTACAAGCGCAGTTAGCTATCAACTTCGCTAGCACGATTGCCTTATAAAAGCAAACAGCAGACAAAAATGTATTTCCGTTGGGAAGCCGTTGTAGCTCAGCAGCAAGAACGTTAGCTTAACGTCGAGTTATTTATGTGTTCGAATCGCCATCAAGACAGATTTTGTAATTGACGTGGGGTCCAGGTCAACCAAGCCTGAAATAGATACCAAAAAATGGCATGGGAAGTAAAGGAGGCGGGCGTGATTTTGACTACACCCAATGAGTGACGATTTGTCTATACAATTATAGGGCTTATATTATCATACGAGTACAATACATGAACAGTAAACAATTGTTTCTGTTACGTGTTCAAACTGTATTAACAGGCTCTGAAAAATTTGATGAGAACAGATGATCGGCATAACATAAAAAGTAACTTTTCGATATATATATATATATATATATATATATATATATATATATATATATATATATATATATATATATATATATATATATATATATATATATAAATTAGATGATATGAGATTGTCAGCATGATATTCCGCCATCTCACACGATCACCAGAGTCGTTGATCAGCTCTGTATTCTTGTCTCGACTCAACCACGTGGCCAAGTCATTCAGGTATTTACTTCTGTGCCTTCCACTTGTTCTTTTCCTCTCAATCGTGCAAGTTGTCACAAAGTTATCCAGTTTATCTCTTCTCATGAAGTGAACAAAAATATTTTGACTGTCTGAGTCTAATTCCTCTAATCAGTTTACGGATCTTATTTGTTTCTTACAATATATATATATATATATATATATATATATATATATATATATATATATATATATATATAGAGAGAGAGAGAGAGAGAGAGAGAGAGAGAGAGAGAGAGAGAGAGACAGAGAGAGAGACAGAGAGAGACAGAGAGAGAGAGAGACAGAGAGAGAGAGAGAGAGAGAGACAGAGAGAGAGAGTGAGAGAGACAGAGAGAGAGAGAGAGAGAGAGAAAGAGAGAGAGTGAACGTACGAACGAACGAACGAAGGAGCAAACTTTATTTTAAAAGGGTAACAAATTGGGCACGCAGGCCCGTCTTACATTCGGCCCTTTCAATCACTCATCTTTCATTCATCAAGTGTGCATGTTACATTAACATAGGGGAAAAACCATTGTCAAATGGATTTTGTAAGCATAAACAATGCATGTTACGCATGATACATTCACATGAGAGAAAAAAAAACATCAAATGAAAGTTGTAAACATAAACAGTGCATATTGCAATGTTGTGAGACACATGCCCCTTTCAACCTCATATGCCGCAGCCACCAATACATCCCCCACCCACCAAACCTCCCCCACCCACCCACACATACCTCCACGCACTCACACAGAACCAGGCGAACATACATACCGCCACACACCCACTGATCCCCCACCCACACACATTTCCCCAAGAAGAAGAAGAAGAAGAAGAAGAAGAAGAAGAAGCAGAAGAAGAAGAAGAAGAAGAAGAAGAAGAAGAAGAAGAAGCCACACACACATACCCCCGCCAACCCACACATCCCGCACCTATCCACACACATATCCCGCACTCTCACAATTTTCCCCACCCACCCACACACACATCAGCCAACCTACACCCACTCACCCACCCAATATTCGCCACCTCTCAACTACACATCCCCACCTATACACACATCCCCACCCATAAACA
>JACEFZ010006055.1:207500-215000 GCA_014155875.1 Cepaea nemoralis | reverse complement strand
TAGCTTGAAATTTGTTTCTGGAAATGGTATATTTTCCCTTCGGAGCCATATCGTTATTGCTTCCTTTGTGCTCGATGCCGTAGGTATTTTGTCTTCTTGGGCAACAACATTGTGATGTGATCATTGTCCATGATTAGACAAGACGGTCTGATTGATTGACTGATTGATTGATTTATTGATTCAAGACGGTCTGTCAAGGGATGGAAGTACTGTATTCTCGAGCCAATCTCTAAATACATTACCATTCATCTCCCTATGATAATCCCTATTGTCTATATGCTTTGATACGAATACGAGTCCAGCAGTCTGTAGTAAACCATTATGAGTACTACCAGCATAGGCTATGACCAAACGCTGTCCTTTACTTCTTGGCACATATCGCTTTATCTTTCCATCCACTGATTGCCATTCTTTTACACTTGTGTGGTGCGCATTGATCCACGTCTCATCCAAATACACTATGTCATAATTTTCTTTGTGCATTTCCCTTAATTTACGTAGGTATCTGCTTCTCATGGCTCCTAAATGCGGTTGCTCGCAAAGGATATTTCTACCTCCCTTGTGCTTTCTAAAAGTGAAGCCTAATGTCCTTATAATTTTTCACAAAGTTGTTTTCGATAGCTGTATTTTATTGTTCTTTCTCAACCAAGTCCTAAGTTTTCTTATAGTCACTGTTTCTTTTGCATCCAGCATTTCTATAATGGCCCGCCTTATGACATCCTTGTCAAAGCTGTCTACAATTGCTTTTCTACTTACCGTTTGCTTATTGCGTATTGGTTTCATTTCAGATTCTTGCACCCATCGACAAAATGACCGTTTACTCAAACCCAATGCATGCACTGTTCTTTTTTCGGGATTTGTAACAGTATGAATCAGTTTCCTGCGATCAGCTTCTTCACAAAATTATGTGTACAACTTCATAGCGATGCTTTGAAGTGTACAAAATGTCACATTCAATCCCATTGAACAATATTCACACATTCAAATATTAGCGATAAATTGTAAGATTTATTTGTATACTCACGTTTCATGAAAACACCCACCTTGACGACACCTCTGAACACTCCCATTTAACTGCGCGCCGTTCTTGCCATATCGTGTACCACAAAAATTTTTGTTTTAAAAGCGCGGATGTGTCTGGGTGAAGGTGTAATACATTTAAAAATATGGACTTAATCTCTGACCCGTAAATTATATACCGCATGTAAACAAACATTGAAATCTGCTGTACAATCTCCAGAACAAAAAAAAAAACATGTGTTGCGTGGACATAATGATAAGGTTATATGCTAAATCTCATCATTTCCCTTCAGTTGGCTACTGAGATATTGTTGTTTATATGGAGGCATCCAAATGTGAACACACTATAGAACATTATATACAACAAAAAGAAAGAGACAAACAGCTTTATTTGGTCATGTGATGAGAAGAGAGGCATTGAAGAACATCGTGACAACTGGAAAGATCGAGAGGAAGAGCTGCAGAGGCAGAGAAACGATGCTGGATGGATTGGGGCGGTGGCATGGAAGAACATCATCTGCAGAGTTGATCTAGAAAACCAAATATCGAGATCTGTGGAGAGTCATGAACGCCTACGCCAGCCGGCATGGCACTTGGTGATAATGATTATTTGAAACAGTCCATCCTGAACAACAAGCATGTATCAGAGTATCTGGTCCCCTCTGCCGTGTGTCCACCGTGACGAGGTAGAGGGGCTTGCGAGTTCCAATGACTCCAAGAGCTATGCCGACTGTAGCACAGCTACTGGTAGGGTCACCCATGTCGGACAGGTCAAGGGAGAGGGACCAGACGAAGAGACACACAAACCTGCTGCCTTGTAGGTAGACTGGGGACAGTCAAAGGCTAGGGAAAGCACCCCGAATAAATGCTTGTCGAAATCGGATGTACTTAGCCACAGGCTTGATAAAGCAGTGCAACGTAACTTAATTCATGGTGTCACAAATTAAAATTAATCGTAATGATACTAATCCCGCGAAGTCACATCAGGCGGTGATAGTGCCGGGCCCCCTGTCTCGAGGGGGTCCACCCATGACTACTAGTGGTCACCTTCCCCTGTGTTGTGGAGTCAAGGCACAGAGGAGTAGGTTAAGAGCTATTGACCAAACACCCCGGACACTCAACATACTACAGTTGAATGCCGAAGGAGTTTATAACAAGAAAGTCTCCCTAACAAATCGTCTTCATAAAGATAGAATAGATGTGGCATGCATTCAAGAGACACACCTCAACGCCAGTCATAAATTCTCAGTCAGAGGATATCAGACTACACGTTTCGACCGCGAAGGACACAAAGGTGGAGTTCAAATACTTACACGAAATACAATACCTTGCAGCGAAGTATCTGTGATCTCTGACAACCAAACGGAAATTATAGGTGTTGATATAATGATAAAGGACGTGAAAATAAGAATTTACAATCTGTATAGCCGAGCAGATAAGGACCTTACACTCTCAAACATGAAAATAAGTGATACAAACTGCATTATTGTCGGAGACTTTAATAGCCGTTCAGAAAGAAGGGGATACCCAGATACTGACAAAAGAGGAGATGAAGTGGAAGACTGGGATATAGACTCAAATCTCCATCTACTCAACAAAGCGGATGACACATCGAGCTTCTACTCCAGAAGATGGTTTACAACTTCTACTCCAGACTCAGCTTTCTGCACAGGAGACATCCTCCACAAAATCGATCGCCATGTGCTTGACAAATTAGCAGGTAGTGACCACAGACCAATTAAGCTTGTAATGAATATGGAGTATGTTACACAGGAGCAAAAGCCTTTGCCCAGCTGGAATTACAAACGAGCAGATTGGGACAGATTTGCCATACAATTATTGTGAAAACATAAATACACGATATGGCAACATGAAGCAAATGGTGGAAAGTCTAAACAGAGCAATAATACAGGCGGCCTCTGAGTCTATTCCAAGAGGAGCGAGGAAAAATTACAAACCATACTGGACTGAAGAACTACAAATTTTGGAGGACAAAGTTGAAGATGCCAGGAAGACAGCAGAGAGAGAACAGACAACTGAAGCGAACATCTCTCTCAAAGCCATCTCAGCAAAATATAAAAGAACAGTAAATCAAACAACAAGAGATTGTTGGAGGGAAAAAACAGAAAACCTGAATTTTGATAGGGATGGAAACAAACTATGGAAACTAGTGAAAGCCATGAACAATGAAGGACCTAGAAAGAAACAAATAACAATTAAACAAGGAAATACATTGCCTACAGGAAAAAAGGCTGCAAATGCACTAATGGAACACTATGCCAGTGCAAACCTCATTGATATTACAACCGAACAAGGACGCAGAGGTGTTTCCAAGGCACCAGTGCCGGGATCTAAACTGGCCAACCTGCTGACACGTCCACGCCGTGCGTCCTGGGCAACAGGTCCATTTGGGGACCTGGCTAACATCAGTAGGATCGATGATTCCTCCGAAGTCGGAGAGTATCTGCCTGCATGGCGAGGAACCACCAGTCTCCACACTAATAAGCCAGAAATGGGACAACGGATACTCACGCAAACCTCAGTCCGGTATGACATCACACTGATGTTGGACAGCAGGATGTATTCATCCGACATACGGGACTTTACGCTGGAGTTCACAGCCAGCGAACAAAAGCAAGCAAGCAAACAACCGAACAGGAGAAAGCAATCAAAGACAAACAGATACATCATAGTAATACAGAGACAGCAGCAGAATATATGATGGCAAATCTAACAATGGAAGAAATGGAACAGGCAATGAATACCCTAAAAAAAGAAGAAATCACCAGGAAAGGATGGAATCACAAATGAAATGCTAATAGGACTAGGCACTAAGGCAAAAAAGAAACTACTAGCAGTCCTAAATTACAGCTGGAAGAGAGGAATAGTCCCACAGGCATGGAAGGAAGCTATACTAATACCAGTCCCAAAGAAAGGAAAAGACCTGGAAGAACCAAATGGATATCGACCTATCAGTCTACTTAGCTGTGTAGGAAAATTAATGGAACGCATTATCAATGGCAGGCTAACATGACATCTGGAAGAAAACAAACTCTTAACACCACACCAAGCAGGATTAAGAAAGTACAGATCCACTGAAGATCAAATAACCTATATAGCTCAGCAAATAGAGGATGCCTTCCAAGAGAAAAAACACACACTAGCGGTTTGGATAGATTTAGAAAAAGCATTTGATAAAGTATGGATGGAAGGACTGAAAGTAAAACTGCAAAAAATGCATGTTTGTGGGAAAATGTATAAATGGATCAGCCACTACCTTGAGAACAGAACTGCCAGGACAAAAGTACAAGGACAAACCAGCAAAATGATGCTGTTGGAGCAAGGTGTCCCCCAAGGAGGAGTTCTTTCACCAACATTATTCCTAGCATATATAAATGACATCACAGAAAATTTTCCAGCCAGAGTACACACATCCTCCTTTGCAGATGACCTAGCCATATGGACATCTGAAGAATATATTAGTACAGCTAACAGCAGAATACAGCAAGCCTTATTAGCGCTAGAGGACTGGTCAAAATCATGGCTAGTGAAGATAAGTGAGGAGAAAACAACATGCACAGTGTTCTCCCTCTCAAATAAAACTCAGCAACCTAAGCTGGTATTGAATGGAAAAATATTGCGCCACGAAGAAAATCCAAACTATCTAGGAGTCACCTTTGATCGTCGCCTGACATGGAAGACACAGGTTGAGAAAAATCGAACAAGAGCAAGGCAAAGAATGGCAATCATGAAAAAGCTTGCTGGTACAACGTGGGGAGCAGAAAAGAAAGTTTTCAAGAAGTTATATACTGGACGGGTGAGGCCAATACTGGCATATGGCATTGCAGTTTGGGCAACAGCAGCTAAGTCAAACTTTAACAAAATAAGTAGAGTCCAAAATCAAGGAAAGCGAATCATAACTGGAAGCCTGAAGACAACGCCTATTAATGAACTGGAAAAGATCACTTGTTTACAACCAATGGAGTATAGAAGAGATAGCAGAGCCCAGCAACAAGCAGAAAAATTCAGAAGATTGACAGACCACCCTATGTATAACAGGTTTAATGGTTTTGGAAAGGGAAGACTGAAGCGTGGCAACTTTGTAGAAACTGCAAAACGAAAGATTAGGGCAGATCCCATACTTAACATATCAACAGTCAAACCCATTTACAATGCACACAAGAGACAACAGCAACTGCCTGAGATGATAGAAAACATTCCTGGTATTGAAAAAAAGAACACTCAGAATGAAACCGAAAGAAGAAAAATAACCCTAAACTACATAAAAGAACATTACCCAAGCAACAATTGGACCCATGCATATACAGATGGATCAGCCAAAAATTCAATAGAAAATGGAGGAGGAGGAATTCTTCTAAATTTAAAAAAATGGAGTGAAAAAAACACAGTCAGTGGCAACTGGAAAATTTTCAAGTAACTTCAAAGCGGAGGTAGAAGCTATGAAAACTGCAGCAGAAATGCTCTTGATGGAGGAAAATAAAGAGAAGCAAATAGCTATCTTCACAGATGCAAAGTCAGCTGTCTCAATACTGAAGAGCAAAAACAGCACAGAACTAGCTGACCTAAGAGCAGCACTCCATGGTCTATGCCAGAAATCCAAAAAAGTTGTAATACAGTGGATCCCATCACATTGCAGTATACCTGGAAATGAAGAGGCTGACAGACTAGCAAAAGAGGGTGGACGACTACCACAGCCTGACATAGACATAACCTATAATGAGGCAAAGAGGTTTATAAAAAGCACTTATAGAACCAAATGGGAATCAGAGCATCCAGGCCACCAGAAGGATGACGCATATTACAAACTCGACCGAAGAGAACAAGTAGCAATCTTCAGACTCCGCACAGGACATAACAGGCTGAAATACCACTTGTACAATAAACTAAAGATAGGAGATACCGATGAATGTAATTATGGAACTGGTAAAATGACAGCTAAACATTTGCTGCAGGCGTGCCCAATATATGCAGAACAGAGAAAGATATTTTGGCCCACACCTGCTTCATTTGAGGACAAGCTCTATGGAGATATCAACAAGCTCAAGTTGACTGCAGCTTACCTTAACTACATTCAGGTTGACATTTGAGGTGCATGAAGAAGTATTTAGACTGCCACACTTCATACTACAGGTATGTCAGTTACAAAAGCGTCCCAGAGGCATGAAATGGAATATTGCTTGGATAGCAAATCCATTACGTGGAAAGTCTGAATCAAAAGCCCACTGTGTGGGCTTCATAAAAGGTGGAAAAGTGTCCTAGTGGCACGAAATGGAATATTGCTTGGATAGCAAATCCATTACGTGGAAAGTCCGAATCAAAAGCCCACTGTGTGGGCTTCATAAAAGGTGGAAAAGTGTCCTAGTGGCACGAAATGGAATATTGCTTGGATAGCAAATCCATTACATGGAAAGTCCGAATCGAAAGCTCACTGTGTGGATGTCATCTGCAGACTGCATACTTCTGGTTTCCGGAAGAACAGCCTATGGTGAACGGAAGGCCCAATATACGGAAGTGAGGCTAAGCAGCCATGTGCAGGACGTGACGATTCCTTGGGTGAGCCCAGTACCAGAGCGCTGTGTGTCGGCTCTGCAAGTATGGAAGCCTCCTTGGATGGCGGGGAATGCCCATGGTCTGCCCCTGCCTTCCCTTGAGGGCTGACCAGGATGTCTTTGGCTGTTCTATATGGGCCAGCTGGGATGGGGGATAACACCACAACAGTGAGAGTCAAACGTCCTAAGAAACCCCCGGGAAGGTTAACCCGGTCAACAAATGCCCGCAGAAGTCGGATGTGTCGGCCTAACGGCGCAAGAACGCAGCTCTGCTGTAAACAGGCACAACGCAATCACGTCCGAAAAAAACTCCGGATGAACGCAGAAGAAGAAGAAGAAGAAGAAGAAGAAGAAGAAGAAGAAGAAGAAGAAGAAGAAGAAGAAGAAGAAGAAGAAGAAGAAGAAGAAGAGTATCTGGTGATATATCAAAATCTGTTGAGGTATATGGGGAAGTAATAATTTTCTCCATCCATAAATGTTCAACATTTGTGTAGATAATGTTATGTTAGTGATGTGTTGTGACTTGTGTCTTCTTGACATTAAGTAATGCAGGTGTTTAAGACTTTATTAATAATATTACTAATAACGCCAATGACTGTTTTCTCCCCTTGTGACGTAATGGGGATGTATTCTTATCTCTATGTTTTTTTAAAAATTAGGCCAGTCGGTACTCGATTGGTGGTGTGGTTGGTGTCACGTCTTTTCTTCTCAAAGCGTTTTTGGTACATATGTTAGGCTAGGTCAACCTGGGAGCTCAGGCACTTTATAATAATCCCAACATCTGTGGGTATTGGAAAATATGACTACCTGACCGACAGACAGTGACGGTGGCTACCGCGACTCTCTAATCCAGTGGTTCTCAACCAGTGGGGAATCCCCCCCCCCCCCCAGGCTGGGGGGAGGGGGGATT
>JACEFZ010006055.1:0-202500 GCA_014155875.1 Cepaea nemoralis | reverse complement strand
ACTCTCTCATATTGCCTTTCTTTTTCCATATTGGTACTATTATTTGCTGCTGTCAATCATCTGGGACTTTTCTTTCTTCCCATGCTATATTAAAAAGTCTTGTTAGCCATTTAACTCCTGTTTCCCCACAGGCCTGAATAGCTTCTATGGTTATTCCATCTGGACCTGGTGATTTGTTTTTAGGACTTTTCTGTATAACTGCTTTGACTTCTGCAGGTATGAAATTTGGTTCTTGCTGTCCCTGGCATTTGGGCACAAAAGTGAGGTTTTCTATGTTATGTGTTTGGTTAAGTAGTTCTTGAAAGTATTCTGCCCACCTTGCTAGTCTTTGTTGTGGATTAAATATCGGTATACCTCTTTTGCTGTTTATGATGGTGGTTGGGTTGTAGCATGCATCTCTGTTTCTCATTGTGGTGACACGTTTATACAATTCTCTTGGACAGTCTTTGCTAAGGGTCGCCATCTGTTCACCGTATAACCTCCAGGATTCATCTTTAGATGCTCTAATTGTTCGTTTGGCATTATATATATATTGGCGGTAAATGGCAGATAAATGACTGTTGTTGTTGTTGTTGTTTTTCGCTCTCTTTGAACACAAGCGTAGTCCATACACGTACTGCTACTTCTTATGCACTGGATTGATTTTTACCTGTGGATTAGCTTTCCCTATAACCAGTCTCCCTCGCCATCAGACGAATCCACTCCGACTTCAGCTGTTCTTGTAATTTACGTCCCCATGTCAAGGACGAGATGTCAACATTTTAGTCCAACTGACCGGTTTATGGATTGAACCCCGCTACCTCGGTATCAGCACACTGGAATTTTAGGAGTGAGCGCTCTTATCCATTCGGCCATGTGTATACCTATGAGTTTTAAACCATCAGCTACACCATGTCGGAAGGGCGTACTGGGCAGTATGTGAAGATCTAGGGAGAGGGGAGGGGAGTTAACAAAGGAAAGATATATTCACAGATTTTAGTGTTATAGTGCGTTCATAAATGTTTGCCTCGGTTTAAACATCCATAACCCAGTAACCAACTGAGGGGAAATGTTCAGGCTTAGCATATGACCGTATCATTATGTACACCCAACAAAACAATTTTTGTTCTGGAGATTACACAGCAGATCTCAATGTTTGTTTATATGCGGTATATAATTTACGGGTCAGAGACGAAGTGCATATTATGAAGTGTACTACATCTTCACATGGAAACATCTGCGTTCAATAATGAATATTCTCAGTGGTGCACAGGAATTTCCTTATGAGAAACACGTTATATAGTGGAACGGAAGTGTTAAGGGGTACCATGCGTCGTTGCTCGAATTGACGTGCATTACTGTAAAACAAGTTTGTTAGCGTGAATTCAATACATTTTCGCCAAAACAAGAATTAAATTTCACCGCTTTCCATGATGTCAGTTACCTTTAGACTTATCAAAGACATATGTCTTGGATGGGAGTAAATCTAAGACGGCAGGAGAAATTTAGTAACGATCCATCAGATACTTTATTTTTTTTTTTAAATTGAACGTGAATGAAGGCAAACATTTGTGAACGCACAATAGAAATATATTAGGAGTTATGGTCATTTATTCTGTTACATGCTGATTTCTTTTATAGAGGAGGAGAGGAAAGTAGGAAAGTTAGTTGCATACTCTTTACAGAACGTCGCAATCAACCCCAGCATTTTTTCTTTTTGTGTTTTCTTGGCAAGTGTACGTTCAGTAGATCGCCATTACTTTCTGAACGAATGAAAATAGCAACGCAAGGCAGTCTGCTGCCAAATCGACCGTAGCTGTGTTTCAAACGCGGTATGCGGGTTTACAAATTGCATCCGTAACCTCTTCCCCATAGGAGGGTTTTTTTTAAAATACAGAAGCTAACTCAAAAAAGAATCAGTGTGGCGCTTAAACACTTTCTGTTCTGGATTTGCGACTGAAAGCATACACTTTTGAGAGCCACTGCTAATTTATAATAATTACATACCAGAAGACTGAAATCAGTAATGATAGTAAAATCTTACTTCTTTCACCAGAAATGTGTCACTTAAGATATTTTATTTTTATATCTCTAGCGAACGAAAATGTGAAAATACATTTGGCCCTTAAGCCTGGAAAACTAAAACAGGAAACATTATCTTCCATCTCTGGGCTGCAATTGATAAACTTTTAAGTTTCAGGCTGCGGGGAAGATATTCCAGAGAATCCCTGGTGTTCTTTAAGCGAGATACCATTGAGCCTACATGGATTAGAGAAAGAGAGCTTTATTTGACTGGTAAATCTTGGTAATATTTATGAGCATTTAAGGAGTGTAAAATTAATGGCGCTGTACATAATATTTACACTACTTATATATATATATATATATCCAGATGATTTCATATTCTTTGTCTCTGCTACATCCACAATTATTCGACAGATGACTTCAGCAAGATCACCTTTAAGAAGTAACATTAGGGCTAAATATGCCTTCTAAAAGTTAAATTAGGGCTAGCTATGCCTTAATAAGTACCATTAGAGCTAACTAGGCCTTCAAAGGGTTAGAATATGGCTAAGTATGGTTGTTATGAAAATATATACATCACATACTTGTACAGATATAAACTTTCGCCCTATTGATCGAATGAAAATGACAAGTAGAAGTCGATAGTTTGGTTAGCTTGTATACTTTGATTAGTTGAACTCGACGTTCATAAAGGCGGCTAGAAGAGAACCAACCTTCTATTTGTAACATTTCATAAGTGGACGTAAATTCATTCAAAAATGCATCAATGTAATTTATGAAACGTTTATTATTGTGCCGTCTATGTGGCGAAGGGGTTACAAATGTAGTTAGTACTCCCGCATAACGAGTTTGAAACACAATTGCGGGCGATTTGGAAGAAGACCACCTTGCGTTGTTTTTTTTTTAATGAAATGGTATGAGTGCCGGTCGTTCAGAAATCGATGGCAACCTACAGAATGTAAAACGTGCTCAGGAATCACAAACTGCTAAAAAATGCTGGTTTGACTGCTGTGTCCTGTAAAGGATATACAATAAACTTTTTTTTAAAAATTATACAGTGAAGACCTGATAAGGCGAACTCACCTGGGACCCAAGAAATTGTTATTCTTATCAGACATTTCTCTTATATGAGTTTAAGCATGTCGTAATAATGCACTTACAGCGTGCAATACAATAGTGTTCTTCACAACAGAAATTCGCCCATCCGAGATCGCCCTAAGCGGTTTGCACTGTAGTTTCGTTTTTATTATAGTGTGTAGCAACTGTTTATCTAAAGTTTAATTTGCACAAGCAGTTGATTGACATTCTTCAGAACCTATGTAGTCCGCTTTGATCACTCTCCGTGAAGTGTTGCAAATAATACAGTAATGACATTTACATCCAACTATGATCTTGTCCCTCTGCAGGATACTGGTGTTCTGCTATGTGAGGATATTTATGGAGATCAGAAATCACTCCCAGCGCCTCCGCACCAACTCCACAGTGGAGGAGGACTTTATCCTGTCGCAGCAGAAGAAGGTTGCTGTCACACTGTTTATCGTTCTGGCCACTTTTGTCATGATGGCGCTGCCGTATTTCGCTTACGCGACGTACACCACCATCAAGAAGGACAAGAAACATTTCTCAAGCTACATCAATCCCTTGGTAAGAAATTATGTTTTCGTTATTTCTTCGTCTTTGTTATCGTTACTACCGCCATCTTCATTGCCACTGTTATCATCATGTTAGTGTGTACATTGAGTTGCACAGTTACCCTCCTTCGATTACCATGTAAGTAAAAAGTAAGTGAACAATTTCTGTATACGCTTTATTTAGCATTGGGCATATATATTCTGCTAGTCCCATGGGAATTCGGTGGGGGACATGGTCAGTATAACACTGATCGCCTTTACTTCCCAAGACCTTTTCTGCCACTCATGTTAGGCTGCGTCCACCTGGGATTCCAGATCAAACATTTTTATTTAAAGAATCCTACTTCGGTGCACCTTCACACCCACAACCACATACTCGGCAGGCAATAGTGCTAGTCACTCCTCAAAGGCAGCTCCCAGATTACGTTATATTTGGTGGCTTAATTTACAAGCCACCGGTCTCCCTGGCGAAGGTGTTAACGACGCTGTTCGTAATCCCGTATACTCTGGTAAGAAACACAGCTGCCCGAGATTCGGCAGCGGATCGCGTCGCGTTGGTTACTTATGGAGGGTATGTGAGCCGGTCGTTCAGAAAGCAGTGGCAAACTATTGAACGTAAAATTTGCCAAGACATCAACAGCAGCTGACAAATGCTGGTGTTGACTGCAGTGTCCTGTAAAGGATATGCGAAATATAAATTTACAAGTCAGTGTAACATTCTTTATGTTCTCCAGTGGTGTTTTCTAGTTTTATTCTTTGTTTTGTACATTTCGGGCATTTACCTAAAGGATTGCGGTTGTCTTACATTCTCATCATGACATATATGGTCATGTTTTCATTATACCTGCTGACTACATTTTCTAGATAACTCGGCAACATTTCTCGTCACTAAATTCCCATTCCATGGTGCTATCGGATACTTGCATTAATCCCTAATCTATCATGAACCTCTGGTGCTGTGAGTCATAGCGTTTCGATATAGTAGGTTATCTTTGCCTAATCAAATGAAAAACTGCGACATCAGCTGAGCCAAGTCTTACACATCAAGATGAAATGACCCTCCAAAATTGTAGGCACGCTCTCCAAAACATACGTTGGAGATACTACATGAAAATAAACATTGTAAAGACAGAAGTCATGAAAATAAGCAGAAATTCCAAGCCCTTATAGATCAAGATTGCAAGATCAGTGAGTTCAAATCTCTAGAAAGTGTTTTCACAGACGTTGGAAAGCTAGACAAACAAGTTGAAAAAGTACAGAAAGTAAATGCATTGATTTATCTGCTTCCGTCTCCATTAAAACATCCAAACCTCTCAATAGAAAATAATACCGGGCAACTAATCAAAGGCATTTATTAGTGTCAAAGTTAGAATCTAACCAAAGGTTTAAAAAAAAAAAAGAATTACAACAAGTGGTATGACGTACTTAAAGAAAATAGGTGGGGATCACAAGAAGACAGATCAAAAGTATATACAATCTGACAAGTGGGAGCAATCTCTGGCACAGAATAAATAGAGACACGGAGAATCAAGTGCTCTGGACATCTAACAAGAATGCCTCCAAAATTACCAGCTTAGAGAGCATGTTACAATAGACAAGTAATCAAAAGCGCAAGAGGATGGTCCAGGAAGAGATGGATTGCGAAGATAATGAAACCCGTCATAAGCAGGAGCAACAACTGCTGCGTATCTGGCCCAAGGGAGAATACTGCACCTCTAATATCTAACGACACAACACCATGTGGGAAGCGATCAAAGAAAAGAACGGTTTCTGTACATATTTTGTTCCCCATTATTTCATCTGAGGTTGACGGTTAACCTCTTGTGTTTCTTGTTTGCTGTGAGTTCTCCTTACATAATGCAACCGTTGCTTTTAGTATCATCATAAGTCAACTCCTTTTTGTGCATAGATGGTTTTTATCTTCGTCTCCGGAATATATAACTCACTGTAATTTATTGTGGCAGACTTTTGTTAATGTTATTTTTAGGGTTTTGGTTTTTATAATAACATTTACGGAGACATGTATGCTGCTTTTTCTGCCCCTGAATTGTTTATGCTTGTGGAAAGCAAAGGGAATCCACAACGTTAATTTCCAAGAGCGATTTAATCACCATGCACAACGCGAAATTTATGATATTGATATCTGTACACAAAAATAAACGTTGCGTCATCGGAAGGAATACTTTTAACAGTATAATAACATTCAGAAATGGGCCTACATGATAAGGAAATTATGTTGACTGTCTGTCTGTCTATCTAACCGTTTGTCTGTTTGTCTGTCTTTTAGTCTGTCTGCCTGTCTCTCTGTCTGTTGTCTCATTATCTCGCTTTCTCTCTCTCTCTCTCTCTCTCTCTCTCTCTCTCTCTCTCTCTCTCTCTCTCTCTCTCTCTCTCTCACTCTCTCTCTCTCTCACTCTCTTTCCTTCTCTCTCTTTCTCTCTATATTTCTCTCTCATTCTCAAGTTAGCAATCTGCACGAAACTCCTTTCATAGTTTAGTTTCCCTTCAGTAAGCCACTCTGTTCCTCCACTGAATATCGCGGCTTTGGAGTTTACTTTTAACCTGTTCCCGGTGTTGTAAAAATCAACACTGTGACAGGTAACCAGTTTTCACCAGTTGGCGGTGGGAGTCGCAGTTCCAATCAACTACAAAGTGAGTCGAAAAGGTCACTGCCCTAGCTTAATGTGAACATTAGAAATCTCACCAATAACAGAACATTTACTACTCACGTCACGTGATTTCCGTAGAACACACATTTAGAACCTCACCCGCATTATGGAGTTCTTGTACTGTAACAAGAACCAGTGTGTGGTGTGTGTGTGTGTTGTGTGTGTGTGTGCGTGCGTGCGTGCGTGCGTGCGTGTGTGTGTGTGTTCTATAAGAGGACATCAAGGCATCTATAGAGCAATACCAGTGGGAAATAAATGCCATCATTTACAAACCAACCAATCGTTGCACTGTATTTTGAGTTTTCCACACGGCGTTATAATATTGCAGACCTTTTGCAGAATGTCGCACCATAATGGCCACCCATAAAGATTCTCGAATGTGTGCAGTTCCCCTAACTCATGCATTTGCTTGCATGGTATTTTCATTGTCCCGTCTTGTCTTTGTGCTGTGCTAGTTCATGCATTTGCTTGAACGGTGTTTTCATTGTCCAGTCTTTGTGCTGGGCGGTCCCTGCCTCTACATACAGAATCTACGCCATCCAGCTGTGTTCTTTCTAAGCCACTGCAACGTAATTATGAGGTATATAATATTGTTTCGATTGCCCAAACTACAACATATCCAGGCGAACCTTCTGGCCTAGAGAGACAACAGTGGAAGATAAACTCTATGGACCGCTGAATGAACTAAAAAAGACTTAGATTCATACAAGAGACGACATTGCAGTTGTAGACATGTTTCAAGCGAACGAAAGAAGAAGAAGAAGATATTGTTTCGATACATGACGCTGTTTATGAGTCAGTTTTCTGCGATGATCTGATCTTGAAGTATGTCAATGTTGTCTTCTTCATCTTGGTTCATGTTATTATTACAATTTAATCTGTAGTATGTCAGTTCAAACTCCCCGATTTTCTTATTAAGAGATTATTGCATGACCCATGACTCACTTCAGTAAGTAGCTACGGGAAGGATGCATGTTCCCAAACATTTTAGTTATCCTTTACAGGACGTCGCAGCCAACCCCAGTTTATGTTCAGTAGTTTCCCATTGCTTTATGGACGAGCGGCACGCATATCATTGTATGAAAACCAACGCAATGTGGTCTGCTTAGAAATCGCAACTGATCCAATTGCGGGATTACAAATTACGTTCCGTAACCTTTTGGCCACAGAGCCGACTGATTTAATGTTAACGTTAAATATTCTAAATCTCTTTGTAGGTTTAATTTTATATTTGTGTCTTCCATAATTTTCTGCTGCCATTAAAACTCCTATTGCCTTTGGATTCTTATTTAAATCTCTTTCTGCCCCCCTCCTTCCTCCCAATTCCCAACCCCCCTCAAATCGAGTTTCAACATTGTATAACAGCCTCCCTCATGTGCTGTTGCGCCCCATGAGCAGTACACCCCCAGCAGCACAACCTAACATTTCTTTGGGCGGGTTCCCCTCGGTCTTGTCAGGAAGTCTCATTTCAACGAGTTCAGATTTATTCCTTACAGTGCAACTCCTCGTGTTGCGGTCAGAAGACTTCATCTTCCAGGTTGTGGAGTCTATTTCCATACGTCTACGTCTCGCTTACACGTGTTCTAAGATTGTAGCTGTGAACGTTCAATTCTTCTATATCTTTCTATATCTTTTTCTCCCAGGTTGTGGCGTCTGTTTCGACATTTCTACACCTCTCTTACACGTTTCTTACAATCGTAGCTGTGAACTTTCAATTGTTCTATATCTTGCACAAGCTGCCCATAGAAAATGTCCATTGAAATGCATCCATCTGACATACTGCCATCACTCCTCCAGTTGTGCCGACTCGAATGGTGAAGCTCGAATGTCCTCTCAAGGGTGGAAATGTAGTCACAGGACCATATAACCTCCATTTGCTACGATTCATGGGGTCACATAGACATTCAAATAGACCATCGTTGGTTAGGAGTTCTTGACGGTCTGGTCAGAATTATGCTCACATGTCAAATGATTTTAAATTTTTATCTTTATATCTTGGCCACGCCTTGCGAAAAACTGGCGCCTTTTCAGTCAATTAACGAAACATTTCCAGGTTTTATGTAAACGTACTAAAATTAAAATGCCACCGTATCTTAAGGCAGCACAAACAAAAAATACATATGATGTTTTATTTATCTTTGAAAACCGCATTGCTTCATCATGCCCGCTAGTTAACAAATGCTTTCTTCACACTTTTTACTTAGCCTGTTTACACTTATTCCTTCTTTCAGTCATTAGCCTCGTGTTGTTTACGTAATTTGTAAAATGAAAGAAGCTCCGTGGAAATGGCTGCCTTCAGCACCCACGCCAAGGTAAACGCGTTCTGAACAAGAAGTCAGTGCCTCTATTTTATGTATCTTGCAGCCGTCGATGTCTATTTCTTCATGCGCCTGTGAGCCGTGGCTTGATTGCCTTTTGGTGAGAATTAAGGGGTAAATAATTCCACGTGGTTCTGTTTTCTTGTGTATCTCCTACAGGTAGAAATGAGATTTCTATCTTGAGATTGCGAGTAAATGTCTTCCACAGAGTTAGAATAGCATCCTATTTTCTCTAACCGTCCTTCCTTTTCCCTGTTGTTTTAAAATTAGACACAACTGTCTCGTAGATACCATTTGTTTGTTTTTATATTTGCATTGATTTACACGATGATTCACTCTTGTGCGTTTACGGCTTGATGTTGGTATGTTCCACTGTCTCATGCTATACTGTATTACAACATACAAGCCACAAACAATTTGTTGCACTATTTATGGCCTGGAATATTTCGCTGCATATCGTCAGTGCATATTGCATAGTTGTATATCATATGAAGTTAATACATGAATCATATATGTTGGGCAGAGGTACAAAACATATGATACTTTTCGAATGTAGAGCAATATTATCCCTACGATAATCACCGAGTCACTGTGAAATCTTTCTGGCGACACAGCCCAGTTTTAGATGCCAAATTGCTATGTTCTCGATGTGTGACAAGGCAGTTGCGCTGTTAATACCCTGGACTGTCAGGGCAACTAAAAAAGAAGCTAACGAAAGTAGAATATTCTGCAAACTGTAAGACAGAGACGTCCGCTGTTGTTTGGTCAAACAATGAGAAGGAAGCATTTGAGAACATCGTGAAGACTGGGGAGAGCGACGGTAGAACTGGTAGAGACAGACGAAGAGAAATAATGTTTGATGCTCTAAGACAATGTCATGGAGAAATATAATCAAAGGGATTGATCCAGAACTCCAAGGACAACCAACGATTTGTGGAGATACATGAACGCCGTCGCCGCTATGCAGGGCACATATATGATGTCGTTTAGAACCGAAGATGCAGCAAAACCGATTAATGCAATTAGCTATGCAAAGCTAAACTGTATAGATATGGGTTAAAGACCAGGGCGTTATCGAAAACCTAATCTACTTCCTCACGCCTCTTGGAAACAGGCTTCATCACAGCATAATGACTTAAAGCAAGAGGTGGAATGCGATAGCACACGCCTCCCGGAACGTTGTACTCACCTCTAAGCGGCTGAGGAACGACGCAAATATCACAGCTTGACTGTAAATGGAAACAACCAATGTTCTTCTGGGATAAACAAGGAAGAAACGTGTATAAATGGCGAACATGGAAGAAACGTGTGTGAAAAGTGAACCAAGAAGAAACATGTGTAAACTACCAACTAGAAATAAACATGTATAAAAGACGAAAAAGGAATAAACATGTGGTTGGTGTAAAATTAGAAATAGTAAGAAACATGCTGTGTAAGATATATATATATATATATATATATATATATATATATATATATATATATATATATATATATATATATATATATATATATATAAGTTTTAGTTTTAATTTTAGTCGACGGATCAACATCACGGCACACGGGTGTAACCCATAAGTACTTCCGTCTTCCTCTTAACTCTAACCTGAGTCTGGAGAAACTCAGCTCAGTACACGAACTCCGTAGCACCGGCGATGATTCTGAAATAATATATATATATATATATATATATATATATATATATATATATATATGAGATTTGGAAATATGGTATATGGCCAAAAGATTGGAAGAGAACTATCTTCATTCCAATACCAAAAAAGGGCAACCTGAAATTATGCACCAACCTATGAACTGTTGCCCTGATAAGTCATGCAAGTAAAATTCTACTAAAAGTCATAATGCGAAGACTTAGTAAGAAAATGGAAGAAGAGATTAACGTAGTTCAAGCTGGATTTAGACAAGGAAGAGGAACAAGAGATCACATATTCAACATGCGTTTAATAACAGAGAAGTGCAGAGAATTTAATGTAAACCTATTCTCATGTTTTGTGGATTATTCAAAGGCATTTGACTGTGTACAGCATCAGAAACTTTGGGAAATCATGAGGAATATGGGCTTTCCTTCACATGTAGTACATCTCATAAAAATGCTATACCTAGACCAACAAGCAGCAGTTAGAATAGATGGCGAGACATCAGATTGGTTTGACATCGAGCAAGGAGTCCGTCAGGGCTGCGTGCTGTCACCCTATTTGTTTAACCTGTATGCCGAAAATATAATGAGAAATGTAAGAGATGATATAAACAGGGAGCCATATGATGCCCTAAATATCGGCGGTCATGACATACCAGAGATTCGATATGCTGATGATACAGTATTACTATCCACAACACAGAATGGCATAGAAAACCTAATAGCCTCAACACAATTGAATAGTGAAAATCACAACTTATATCTTAACATAGCAAAAACTAAGATAATGCATACAGATAAAACTACTATGGAGAAAGAAATATACATTAATGGGAGAAAATTGGAGGTGGTGGAAAATTTTGAATATCTTGTTGTCATTGATTACGAATAATGGTGACACAATGAAAGAAATTAAACGGCGACTATCCATTGCTCTTCAAAGACTAAAACAGATAAATAAATTAAGGTGTGGGACAGACAGAACTACAAAAATTATATTTTTAAGAGCATGCATCTTTCCCATTGCAACATATGCCTGTGAGACATGGACACTTACTAAACAAGCTGAACAGCGCATACATGCCTTTGAATATAAATGTTATAGACGAGTTCTAAGAATATCTTGGGTAAAGAAAAGAACAAATGCAACCATACTTCAAGAGTTGAATATTGAGGAGGGATGGCTATTAAAGACGATAAAACAAAGAAAATTGAAGTATTTTGGTCACTTGAAACGTCACGACAGTTTGGAGAGAACAATAATGGAAGGGTATATGCCTGGGAAGAGAGGAAGAGGAAGGCCAAAGAGAAGATGGGTGCAGGATGTGGCAGATGATCTCCAGATGGGTGTATCAGATGCGGGACATCTTGCTTGTGATCGAGAAGTTTTCCGGAAGGTTGTTATGGGAGCGAGGTTCTGCAAAGGACATCCTACTGAATGAATGAATGAATGAATGAATGAATGAATATATATATATATATATATATATATATATATATATATATATATATATATATATATATATATATATATAGAGAGAGAGAGAGAGAGAGAGAGAGAGAGAGAGAGAGAGAGGCAAGAAACATGTGTAAAATACCAACAAGTAATAAACATTAAAGACAGGAAGAAACATGTTGTATAAAAGAAGCACAAGGAATGAATTTGTTGTATAAAATACCAACAATGAAAACAACATGTTAGTAAAAGAAGAAAGAAAAAGGAGCATGTGTACAATACCAGCAAGGACTAAGCATGTATTTAAAAAAGGAAGCAGGAAGAAACATAATGTGCAAAAGTCGAACAAGGTAAACACATGTGTGTAACAGAAGAAAGAGGAGAAGCGTGTTGTATAAAAGCAGAAATACCAAGAAACAATCTGTGTAAAACATGAATACGAAATAAACAAAATGGAAGATTGATTGATTGATTGATTGATTGATTGATTGAGGAACCGACATCACAGCATTCGGGGCATTCCCATAAGCGCTCCGTCCCCATCCTCAGAAGCCAGCGAAGACCCCCAACACCAATAGTTCCAGTAGCAATCTGATTATATGTCTGTCTCGCATTTCCTCTGAGCGTTGAGTGTCGGCCAGATCCCCTCATCACTCCTCGCTCCCTCATTCTTGCCAGACTATGGTGCTCCATTTGCTCCTCCGAGGTGTACACGTGCTCACACAAGGCCGCAACCACGTCTGCCTTGTCATGCAACAATACTTCACCACGTTTTGCCGAGCCAGCCAATCTGTCCGCCTGTTCATTCCCCAGCACACCGGCATGCCCCGGAGAAAAGATCCAGGTGATGCTTGACCTCCGAAGCGAAGCAAGACGCTCTGCACGAAGCCTGCCTGTCCTCACCATCCTCGGCATGCTTTCTGAGTCAGTTACAATCACGATAGAAGAAGGCGAAGAAAGAAGAATCATATGTACCAGACGAACGTAACAGGTACAACAACAACAACAACAACATATCAAAGACAAATGAAGAAGAACCATGTTGAAAATTAGTATTTCAAGTTCAAGCACAAAGACTAGGTTCGCAAACACAATTAACTTGGGAGTGACAGACAGACAGACAGACAAACAGACAAACAGACAGACAGACAGACAGACAGACAGACAGACAGACACACAGACACACACAGACCGACCGACAGACAGAGACACAGACAGACAGACAGAGACAGAGATAGACACAGAGACACACAGACACACACACAGACACATACACACACACACACACACACAACACACACACACACACACACAGAGTATACAATTTAACGAAAGTCTAGGTCGCATTAAACCATACAGGAAGTTTCAAGTCGATGTGCTAAGTAGATTGATGTACGTGAGGGTCGGCGGTGAGCGGACGGTGAGCGGGAGGCGGGTGTGTGGATAGGCGGATAGAGAGGTGGAGGTCAGGGAGAAAACAGAAAGACTGGCCAACGGACGGACGGATGGGCCGACAGACAGATAGAAAGACAGACAGGTGTGTATCCTTCTACTTGCGTTTACTGACATAACTTATGAATATGTGTGTCAGGGAAAATGCAGTCTCAGTAACCAAGTGATGAACAAACGAACGAACGAACAAACAAACTTTATTTTCAAAGGGTTAAGAATTAGGCACACAGGGATGGGATCTTCGAGTCATTCTCTAGTCCAGTGGTTCTCAACCGGTGGGGAATTCCCCCCCCCCCCCCCCCCGGTTGGAATTTTAGGGGTAATTAAGATTATTTCAAGATCGCGTTAATACAAGAACCGATTACTTGATATTGTTTTTCCTTCATACTGTAAGGTTCTGTACGTCTCACCTTTCTAAAATTCAATTTACAAAGTAAGTAGACCCACAAATCATGTTTTATGTGGACGTCTAGACTTGTTTTTGTATGTGCTATTAAATTTAGCTTTCATTATTACGTATACTGTGTAGGGGCAGGGGCGGGATTTTTAGGTAGGAAATATGATCTAGTCATTCAAACTTGATATCCAAGGTGAACAGTGACAAAGGCAAAGATCAATTTCGCCAATCCATTATGGTATAAGGACCAAATGAAACTTGATGGCTCTACTTTATCGCCTAGAAAAAGAACATGTATCGGATAGCCATTTCATGAAATGGCTCCATTACAGAGTTACGTGTTTGTATCAAAGAAATCTCGCTTTGATGTGATTTGAATTCAGAATACGAGGCCCCTATTCTTTGTTGATTGATTTATTAGTTGGTTGATTGTTTATTTTTTGTTTTGGTTGGCTGGTTGGTTTGTTGGTTGGCTGGCTGGCTGGTTGGTTTGTTGGTTAGTTGATTGATTAATTGATTGGTTGGCTGGCTGACGGATTGGTTGGTTGGCTGGCTGGCTGGCTGGTTGGTTGGTTGGTTGGTTGGTTGGTTGGCTGGCTGGTTTGCTGGCTGGCTAGCTGATTATTTGGTTCTTTGGTTGACTGGTTGGATGGCTAGATTGCTGGTTGGTTGGCTGGTTGGTTGGTTGGTTAAGAAATCCCACAGTGACTATTATTCCTAATACGTTAAGCCTGATGCATCGATATTCACGTAGCCTGAGCCATGAGAAGAGCTTACATCTGTCGAGGTCATGTTGATGCAGAGATTCGTCCCCACTCAGTACTCATGTACCCGTACACGGGGACTGCCTTACAGAGCTCTCTTTCCCATCTCCATCCTCAGGGACAGTGGGCTGTATAATACCGGTACTGTGGAAGCATGACAATCCTTGCACGTTAGTCAGACAGTGAACATAGTATTATACAGTTAAGTTGCAACCCGACGAGATACCCAAGATCTTTACCAATGTGAAATCTTATCCTGGCTTTACGGCCTTAACAGCGTAAGGTTTCTGGATCACCAGTTGTTCTTGAAAATAGATACCAAACGTTCAAATCGTCTGGTGATGTTCATTTATTACAAGCTGTGTGGGTTGGCTTAAGTATAGTGTGACGTACATTTGGCTGTTTATTCCAAGCCCATTCACAATGCGCTGTGCTCCGAGCTCATCCAACACGTGCTGTACACATACCTGCTTCTTGGTAAACATTACGTCGGCATGTTTAAGATGTCACTGTGCACCTGCCGAGTTAAAAATAGCCGTCTTGAAATTTCGTCAAGAATACTGCACATGCTGTCTGAGCACACAAACGAATTAGCATTATGTAATATTTATGCGATTATTAGAAAGCTAAATCGAAGAGCATACTTCTTTTAATGTGGCGTGTCCTTTGCAGGAGTTGAGATCAACTACAGGTTAATTTTCTGGCCAATTTTAAGCAGTTTTCCATTAACAGGCGTCTCAGAAATAGGGTATACTGAGACGCACAGTTTCATAATACCCCGACATTCAGAGTCGAAAGTTGGAAATCAGCAACTAACATTAACATGCAACTAACTTTAACATGCAACTAGCTTTCACATGCAACTAACTTTATTATACAACTAACTTTCACATGCAACTAACTTTCACATGCAACTAACTTTATTATACGACTAACTTTCACATGCAACTAACTTTATTATACATCTAACTTTCACATGCAACTAACTTTATTATACATCTAACTTTCACATGCAACTAACTTTATTATACATCTAACTTTCACATGCAACTAACTTTATTATACGACTAACTTTCACATGCAACTAACTTTATTATACATCTAACTTTCACATACAACAACTTTCACGTGCAACTAACTTTATTATACATCTAACTTTCACATGCAACTAACTTTATTATACGACTAACTTTCACATGCAACTAACTTTATTATACATCTAACTTTCACATACAACAACTTTCACGTGCAATTAACTTTATTATACATCTAACTTTCACATGCAGCTAACTTTCACATGCAACTAACTTTATTATACAAATAACTTTCACATGCAACTAACTTTATTATACAAATAACTTTCACATGGAACTAGCTTTCACATGCAACTAACTTTATTATACAACTAACTTTCACATGCAACTAACTTTATTATACAACTAAATTTCACATACAACTAACTTTATTATACATCTAACTTTCACATACAACTAACTTTATTATACAACTAACTTTCACATGCACCTAACTTTATTATACAACTAACTTTATTATACAACTAACTTTATTATACAACTAACTTTATTATACAACTAACTTTATTATACAACTAACTTTATTATACAACTAACTTTATTATACAACTAACTTTATTATACAACTAACTTTATTATACAACTAACTTTATTATACATCTAACTTTCACATACAACTAACTTTATTATACAACTAACTTTATTATACAACTAACTTTATTATACAACTAATTTTCACATGCAACTAACTTTATTATACAACTAACTTTATTATACATCTAACTTTCACATACAACTAACTTTATTATACAACTAACTTTATTATACAACTAACTTTCACATACAACTAACTTTATTATACAACTAACTTTCACATTCTACTAACTTTATTATACAACTAACTTTCACATACAACTAACTTTCACATGCAACTAACTTTATTATACATCTAACTTTCACATACAACAACTTTCACGTGCAACTAACTTTATTATACATCTAACTTTCACATGCAGCTAACTTTCACATGCAACTAACTTTATTATACAAATAACTTTCACATGGAACTAACTTTCACATGCAACTAACTTTCACATCCAACTAACTTTCACATGAATCTAACTTTAACATACAACTACATTTAACATGCAACTACATTTAACATACAACTACATTCAACATGCAACTACATGTTATGCAACTATCTTTCACATGCAACTAACTTTATTATACAACTAACTTTCACATGCAACTAACTTTATTATACAACAAACTTTCACATGCAACTAACTTTCACATGCAACTAACTTTCACATGCAACTAAATTTCACATCCAACTAACTTTCACGTGCATCTAACTTTAACATGCAACTAACTTTAACATGCAACTAACTTTATCATACAATAATTAACTTTAACATGCAACTACATTTAACATGCAACTACATTTAACATGCAACTACATTTAACATGCAACTACATGTTATGCAACTAACTTTAACATGCAACTAACTTTAACATGCAACTAACTTTAATAGTTTTCTGTTGCTTTCTGAGCGAGAAGTCAAGTCCACATGACTGGTGTGTGAAATGAACCCACTACTGGCGTCAAGACACAGAAAGTTTAAGTGCGAACGCGTTTAACCTTCCCAGCCACGCTGACATCTAAAGAACACGCTAGACAAAAAAAAAAACACAGAAAGATTGAGCACACGGAGTATTAGATAACAGCATGATACAAGGTGGTGGTCAGCACAGTTGTTTCTCTGTTCCTCTTCTTATAGTCCATGCAGTGTAGCTTTGGTGATCATGATGGTCCATGGTCTTCTGTCTCGTGTCCTGCCAATCATTTCTGACATCGATGTTCACCCACGCCATGCTATAGTATTGCCCAGCATCTTCTCTTTCGCTATGCTTCCGCCACTCTTCTTCTCAAATCTTTCCGTTGTTACGACGTACTCCAGTTTTCCGTTTCTGTTGACAATCATAAAAATATGTATTAACTTATTTTGATGCGAGTAACCAGTTCTGTGTGAGTTCTTGCATGAGATTTTCATTATGCTTTTTATTAAGTATACTCTGTTATGGTGTGTGTATTCCATATTCTACTTCCGTCTATCTGCGGCAAGCGAGTCGCAACAATACACACGGCTGATAATAGACAGAAATCAATAACTGATTGATTCAGCGGATATGGAAAACAGGATGACCACCTACTGTAATAACAGACATTAATTGGAGTGGGTTGCATGATTCATCTCATTGTCCATAAGTAAACAAGAAGATCGAGTTGGTTGCCACTTGCTATTCCATTATATTACGATTGTTCCATGATATTTCTGTTATTTCATATTATTTCGATAAGTGAAAGCCGCAGTAGCGCTGTGGCTATCACGCTGGCCTGTCGGCTAGGTGGTTGAGTGTTCGAAACCCCATAGAGGCGGTGATATTTTTTGAACTGACCTGAGCTTCCAGGTCTATCAAGCCCAAAACTGAGTATCAGAAAATGTTCTGACAAGTAAAACTGGCCCGTGTGATATTGTCCTTATCAGCCATCGAGTGCCGATAAGTTTATAAAAAATATGGGGCTAACCCATAAACCCAATACACTTCAATGCCTGGAAAATGGTCTTTTGTTTTATGTCCCTTACAGCTCTTTGCAATCAGCTTCTAAATTGTCCAACACTGAATGACTGAATAATTAGTTGAATGATTGAAACACAATCTCTCTAACCATTAAGCCATAGTGCTGTTAGGGCTTTTACTGCTTAAAACTATTTCAATGTGTATGAGTTAAATACGACCTGTTCGTGCAACCTAGGATATTCAATGTGTTTAGCTCTTTCACCATTTATAACCATAGCCTGCGCTAACTTGGTAACTAACTTAATTATGTAAAGCCACGAGATGTGTCTAAACGTGTACATATTGTGTGGGTAATATGGTTGTATGCTGTTTCTTCTTCTGTATTTGTGCTAGTGTTGCAGAAGACGTAATGAAATAATAAAGAAACTGAAGGGAGTAAAGATGTCGTTTTGAGAAGGTTGGTGAGTATGTCCTGGTCACAGAAGAGAAGCAGTCGCCATGACATTGACAGATATCAACAAATTCACAAGTATTGATTGTCCTTCATAGAAGTGTATGGCAGAAGTAAAGATTAGAGGAGGCAATAGATAACATAACAATTGAAAGCTATATTTCTCAAACCGTGAATCCAGCCTGTCACTTAAAATGAAAATAAAAAGTGCCTCGCTGCAGAAACAAGATGTATGTGCTTGGATGCAAGGTCAAATCGAGCTTGTGAATGTGTTTAGTGGCCTATAGGGTTCAACGCCAATTGATATTTCCATGTTTTATATTTCCGTGTATTATATTTTCATATATTATATTTCGTGTACTATATTTTCATATATTATATTTCCGTGTTTTATATTTCCGTGTATTATATTTTCATGTATTATATTTCGTGTACTATATTTTTATATATATTATATTTCCGTGTTTTATATTTCCTTGTATTATATTTTTATGTATTATATTTCGTGTACTATATTTTTATATATTATATTTCCGTGTTTTATATTTCCGTGTATTATATTTTCATACATTATATTTCTGTGTATTATATTTCCGTGCATTATATTTCCGTGTATTGTATTTCCGTGTGGTATATGTTCATGTATTATACAAGAGGGTTTCACATAAAACCCTTATAAGTATGATATAAATTACAATAACCATGCCATTGTCTTGTAACCTGTCAGTATTGTTGTTAAGGATGTCAAGAACGTTAAGCACGTGACATCACGGTGCAGACGAACACGGCGACGTAATAAGGACAGTTGAAAAATGACCATCCCCCTTTTGGCATGCGCCAAAAAGGAGCTAGTTCTGTTATCCGTCTTTTGATCAGTGAAGGGGTGAAACCTATAGAAATTTATCGGTGAATGAAGATCCAATATGGTGATGCATACCTGTCAGTCCACCAAGTGTATGAGTGGAGTAAGAAGTTTCAAAACGGCGTGACTTCTGAGATAAACCGTTCTCGACTTGGGTCATGCACCAGAGACAATTTTTCTACAGGAATCCAAGCACTTTATTGGAGCTTTTGGACTTGAATTGAACACAGCGGTGACTACATCGAAAAATGATACATTTGTTCTTTACTTTTTTGGAATATATTCATCCCTCCTTTCCTCCTGCACCCCCCCCCCCCCCCAAATCCCCCTCCGCCATTCATTTGAAGCCCTATCGTATTTTCGTGTATTATATTTCAGTGCATTGTATTTCTGAGCATTGTTTTTCCTTGTATAATATTTCCGTGTGCTATTTTTCCTTGCCGGCTTCCTGGCCTAGAGATTAGCGACTTTTCTCCGTAATCTCGTATACTCTCGTAAGTAACATGACGACGGTGAGAATCAGCAGTGGTTCCAATCGCGTCGGTAACTTACGGGGTATGTGAGCCGGCTGCTCAGAAAGCAATGGCAAACTACTGAGCGTAATCTTGCCAAGAAATCAATAATCAGCTGAAAGATGCTGATATTGACTGCGATGTCCTGTAAAGGATATGCAAAACAAACAAACAAAACATTTTTCCGTATATTATATTTCCGTGTGTTGCATTTCCTTGTATTATATGTTGTGTCATATTTATGTGTGTTATATTTCCGTGTATTATATTTTCGTGTGTTATATTTCCGTGTATTATATTTCCGTGTACTATATTTTCGTGTGTTATATTTCCGTGTATTATATTTGTGTATTATATTTTTCTGTGTAATATTTCCGTGTGTTATTGCCTTGTGTTATATTTCCGTATATATCAATTTTTGGGGAACCCTAGAAGCCACTGAAGTAGCATGAGCAGAAGGGTGTCTATTTGGCTGTGCATTAAGGTCCACTCGTTCGTTCATGACGTCTGTCAGTATTTGGGGGATCTAGGTTCGAAATCCGGAACCGCCTCTGTAGCTGTCAATGTTTATGGTATCTAGCGTAGTCCTCTAATTTCTACTTCTGTGTTCTTCCTTACATGAGTGGCAATCAATACCTGTGGATTTATTTCTAAATGCAAGGCAATGATAAGGGCGGGCCCGTGTTTTTAGATTACGCATCTAAATTATAAGAAAACAAAATATAAAGGTTATCACGCATCTAAATAATAAGGAAATGAAAATAGAAAGTTACAGACTATAACAACATAAACTATAGAATTGAGTATTTGCTTTGTGTGAGGATCTATTCGGTAAAAGAAGCAAAGGAAGACCTATAAAGATATACGTGGAAAGCTTAAACAATAAACAAACAATAAAAGTAGAAAACAATACAATAATATAGCAACCTCAACTTCATGGAAATGCAAGATGTCAGAGAAGATGTATAAGTCTTGATTCCCTAATGTCTACTCCAGACCAGGCACCTAAAGAAATAGAAAATGGGTAAAATGCAAATAACTCTAGTGAACATTTGTCTTGAAGCAGTTTCCTGTTAGGGGTCTGTAATATGATAATGATTTCACATATGTTTGGCTTAAGTGGACGGAGCAATGGGTGATCAGCATTCCCTCATTTAGCAGGCTATGAGCCCAGATGGCGACCCGTCGTCGGACCATGCTCATGACATAATCAACGCAATTCCCTTTCAACTTCGCTAACGCCCGCTACATAGCTGTGGTAATCGCCTACTTGCGCGTATTTCTTGACGTCATATCGACCCAGTCTAAACGTTGGTACCAGAGAATGGGAAGTAAAGGCGTTCGGTGTGATGTTGACCAGATCACTGCTGGAGTGCCGACTGATCTATGAACAACATGGGACTAACAACATAAACCCAACACATCTCCAGGCACGTAAAAGGGTCCTTTCAAAGCCTATATTTCTGTCCATACAATTCATAAAAACCCAAACACTGTCTTCGGAAAACAAATCTGACAGCTTAATAATTGAAAACTACAGCATATAATAATACACAATTCATCATTTTCAAAGGACGGGCGTTAACAAGAAAATATAGAAACAACTCTTCAATACATCAGCGACACAATAGTTGACCCACGCGAAGCAACGAAACTATCTCTGCCTGCAAAATACAACAATACATGGAACAATTGCAGTTTCCCTGGTGACGGTAAATCGATATTTGGTCGACATCTATACAGTAACCATGCTTGGTGTCTTGGTGTGATGGGATCAGACAATAGGCGATAATAACCATTTTAGTTACATCAAACCTGTGAGGTTGCAACATCCATCTGAGCACAAGACAATAGACAAGAGTATAATAAACCGGTGGAGTTACATAATCCAACCGGGGTCAGACAATAAATTATAGTAGATTAAACCATTGCAGTTACCATACCCAACTGGGGTCAGGCAATAGATTATTGATTATAGTATAATAAATATGTGCAGTTATATTATCCACATGGGGTCAGACAATAGATTATAGTATAATAAATATGTGCAGTTATATTATCCACATGAGGTCAGACAATAGATTATAGTATAATAAATATGTGCAGTTATATTATCCACATGAGGTCAGACAATAGATTATTCATTGGCACCTTGCCGTCTTGACAGACGATAGTTTGTGCTTTAAAAAGGCATAATAACTTTTAACTATGGCGGTAGCGAGTGTGACTGATAAGGCCAATTTGCGCTGTAAATGTCCGTTCACAGTGAGTGCATGTGAACACGTGGTCATTTCCACCATCATGCACCATCTTACGTCTCAAACGCTTTGTGTGTGACTTTTCTGCAATAATTTTCTCCATTGACTTTATTCCATTTCTGATATTTGCCCTCCATGCAACACGTTCAGCGGCGACTTGCTCCCAATGTGCATTATCAATGCCTGTATCAATCATGTCCCGCTTACACACATCTTTGTATCGTAGTAGAGGCCGACCCTGAGATCTCTTACCCATCTGTAATTCACCAAAAAAGATATCCTTTGGTATTCTACCATCATCCATCCTCCTAAGATGTCCTATCCATCTAAGTCTACGAAGACTGAGCATGGAATAAACTGTCACACAACCTGATCTTTCCAATACTTCAGTATTTGTGATTTTGTCTTGCCACTTAATACCAAGAATTCTTCGCAGACACCGCATATGAAAGCTGTTTAAGTTGTTCTCTTGGTGTGAGTAAGTTGTCCAGGTTTCACTGCCATAGAGAAGAGTACTAAGGACACAGGCTTGATAGACAAGGACTTTTGTTTTGGCAGTAAGCTTCCTGTTCTCCCAGACTCTTTTTCTTAACCTGTTCATTGTTGTTGCTGCCTTACCAATCCGGATGTTGATTTCCTGATCTAGGGATAATTTGCTATTTACCACTGATCCTAGATATGTAAAATGGTCTACTATCTCTAGTTCGGCGTCGTCAATAAAGATTGATGGTACCCCATGTGCACCTTGTGACATAATCTGTGTCTTCTTTTTGCTAATTGTTAAACCAAATTCAGAACAAGCATTGGAGAATGCAGATAGTAGACATTGCAATTCTTCCTCAGAGTGGGTCGTAACTGCAGCATCATCTGCAAAAAGCAACTCTCTGATCAGTACCCTCCTAATTTTGGTCTTAGCCTTCAATCTCTGAGCATTGTAGAGGCCGCCATCTGAGCGTGAGTGAATGTATATACCACCATCCTGATCATGAAATGCATATTTCAGTAGAAGTGAAAAGTATATTCCAAAGTGGGTGGGAGCTAGTACACAACCTTGCTTAACTCCACTCTTGATTTCAAATTCTTCAGAAGTTGCACCATCAAACTTGATTATACCCTTCATGCCTGTGTGGAACGATTCCACAATGGACAGAAGAGTTGGTGGGCAGCCAATCTTCTTTAGTGCCTTGAACAGACCCTCACGACTGACCAAATCAAATGCCTTTGTGAGGTCGATGAAGGCAATAAACAGTGGTTGATTCTGTTCACGGCATTTTTCTTGCATTTGTCGCAATGAGAATATGTAACAGTGTACAGAGATTAACAAGACGTGGGTTCAATTTCAAATATCGTTTATTATCTTGATGGTGACAACATGGCTCCTTCTTCCTCTGAGCCGGGATGTAAACTGCCCCCAGACAACCCACTACGTCACGATTGAGCATCTCCCCTCGCTTTCAGTCCCAATGCTCAATCGTGCTGTAGCTGTTTCCCACTAGATCCTAATAATACCCCAATACTCAATGCTCCCTTACTGTTACACCTCCCTATGTTCATTAAAGACTTTTCCTTATAAAGGAAAAATCTTTACTCCTAATCCCCTTACTCTATTCCCTCTTTTTCATTACTTCTCATAGTTCCTCCCTATATTGTCAGCTAGTAACCCACTATATACTTCTTCTTCAATTCTACTTTGTATAATACCTCGTACCACGTATGGTAACTCTTTTAAACTAAACACTCCTTCTCCCCTTTCCATTTCCCCAAACTATATAGCTATCCACTATATATTTCTTGTTCTGTCTTGGCTCTTCAAGTTCCTGTATCAAATATACATATCATAAGAACAGCTCGTAAAATCGTTATCGTAACTTTTGACCTTATAAAATTTCTCACTCTTCCAGAACACAGGACGTACAAAAACAATGTAGTTAGAAAAAGTAAAGAAGCGGTGCGCACCGAGTGAGAAGTATAAAGAATGAATACTCAACATGACCATATGTACATACAGCAATGAATATTTACGACACTCACATTTACCTCCCTTGCCAATAAAAAAATTTTTTGTAAAATAATTTTTTTAAAATATATTATATGAAATAGACCTTTGTTCAATATAAAACCTTTTGGCATAAGTTTTCATAAGCCTTATATATTCAACATTTACATTGCCATCCACAATTTTGTCCATATTTCGTTATCTCACCTTTAAGCATGAGCCCATGTTCATATTTTATGAACACTTTTAATATAATTAACGCTGGTTTTTCACAGCACCTATATCTTGCCCCCGTACATCCCCTACTTATATACTGCTACAGTCTTCCCCCTACCTTATATCAGTGGACAAAGTAGTTTTTATTAACTCTTTTCTGAAGGAAAAACCTTAAGTAAAACCTCATATATTTGAAAATTAACTTACTTAACTAACTTCATAACTTATTCATCAACCAAGTAACTTAATATACCAAACCATTCATGTAATCGAAATAAAATCAACACAAGACGTCATACCCCCCAAATTAATCTAAAGAAGAAACACATTTTAAAATGACATAACATGCATTTTATCAAATCAGAATAAAACATTCTATTACTACCTATCACTATTGGACACTTTTACGGACCAATAGTTTTTACTCCAAATACTAGGAACACAATCATCCTATTCTAAATCAATTAATCAAACAACAACAATCATTTTACAAGACCAAATCAAGAAAAAAAACTTATTATATATGAGGCATTGAAACTTAGGCTCAATAAAACAACCAAATAATAGCCATCATTTTCCAGTACCAACTCAAGCATAAAAACATGTTATATATGACTCATGACTCATAAAACTTAGATTCAATAAAACACAGTTTTCAAAACAATTATAACTCTCTTAAAATTACTACGTATAGTGGCCCACCAACCTTGGCCTCTCATACTAAGTAAAGTAACGCATATCTATTTATACAAGTCATTCCAGTATTTCTATGACCGAGGAAACCAAACACTTCACTGTCACATATGTATATCTGTTAACTACAGACTAATTAGAACCACATCTGTTCTATCTACACAAACAAATCAGTAATCAACATTTACCATACCATTTATTATCTCCCCTCATAACTTTCTATCATTTTCTATCTTAACTACTAACACAACATAACTTCCGGAATATCCTCTTACTTAAGCACTGTAAACTACATGTTGAATCCTTTTTTCTATTTGTAATGTGGCTACTAATCCAATATCAACTCAATGTAGTAGCCATCATCTACTTATCAATTAACTTGTGATCTGGCCTGCCAATTATTTCCGTTGGACCAATCATCACTATAACTTAATAATCCTTATCGTTAAACACGGCATTTCTAGCACCAATAAAAAGTACATTCACCTATTTTACCAATACCCAATTTGTTCAATCTACGAAAAGCCAAGACGTAGAAACATAAATTCATCTAGCAATTCTATCACAAAGAGAAAAAAAAATTATATATATATATATATATATACATATGCCTCTCTATTAGTTAACCATTCCTCAAGCCACATTCTTAAAAAAAACATCCATAGAGTCCTTTTCCACTTCCACCGTTTCGTATACTTCTTCAAGCATCACTTTCACTTCTAAATCCTGAAACTTATAACTTGCCATCTGCAGTATTTTCTATTTATCTATCTCCTACGTTTCCACTTCTTCAACAACTCCAAGTTTCTTTGAATAAGTGCTAACTCTACATCAATATCCTCTTCTTCGTACAACTTATCAGTTTCTTCCATACTACTAATTGATTCTGACTTTTCATCCATTTCTTCTTCTTCGTCTGTATGTCTCTCTTTAGCTGCCGCTAATCTCTTCTGTTCAATATCCCATCTAATTTGTCGATCATTATTTCTTAAGGACCTTTCTAGTAGAGGCATATCTTCACCGCTTGTTGAATAATCCCTAATTCTCCTCTGTCTTTTCACTTCTTTATCTCTTTGATTATCCATTCTTCTTTTCGTTGCTTGTCTAGTATTCTTAAATGGAGCACCTATTTCCTCTTCCATACTATCATAATGAGTTTCATTCACCTTTTCTTCTTCCATTGTTTTCGGAATCGTCTGTTCTTGCGTATCTTCATAACTTGGAGTTGCTAGTAACTGATTTTGTGTTGGTTCTTTTCTAAAACTTGGGGTTACTGTAGCTCCTCTGACAACTTGTTCATCTAAATATTCAGTGTCTGAATAATAATTATTATTATAATTCTCATTTCTCTTCTCCTCCTCATCTCTTCTTAAGTGTTCCACGTGTGATCTTGCCACATGTCCTGTGACCTGGTTCTTGATAGTATACGATACATTACCTAGTTTTTCCAAAACGTAATAACCTGGGATCCAACGAGCATCAAACTTAGAGTTTCTTCTATGCTTCTTGTAATAAACTCTATCACCTACTTTAAACTCCTGTAATTTTGTATTTACATTTTTGTACCTTTTCTGTCTTTCCCTAGCTTTAAATACATTATTCTTTAATCTTACGTGTGCTTTATGCATTTCCTGTATTATGGTTTCTTGAAATTCTTCTCCCATATATTTCCGTCTCGGTTTTAACAGATTATCTATAGGTAGTATTGGTTCTCTCCCGTGTATTAAATAAAATGGTGAAAATCCCGTGCTCTCATTTTGATTTGTACGAATAGCACTAAGGGCAGGTCCTAAGAATAGATCCCAATCTTTTTCATGTTCATCAATAATCTTTGCAATAACGTCGTATAACGTCCGATGTTGACGTTCGTTTCTAGCATTTGACGAAGGTCTATAATATGAGGTTTTTATATGTTTTATATTCAAATCTTTTAATAACTTTTCGAATTTTTTATTTACAAACTCTCTACCATTATCCGTAAGTATACTTTGTGGGCAACTAAATCTTGGTACAAACTCCTGCAAAAAAATATTAATGACTGTATCTGCGCTCTTATCTGGAATTGCGTAAATTTCCGGCCAAAGACTGTAGACGTCTACTATGTGAATTAAATACACGTTCCCTGACAATGTTCTAGGGTGTGGGCCTGATATATCTAAACTAATCTTTTGCATTGGGAACTGAGGAATATCTGTATCTTGTAAGGGACACTTTATTGTTTTCATGTTCCTTAATCTGCATTTTTCACACGTATCCACATATTTGCATGCAGATTTAAACAAGTTTGGCCAATAATATTTGCCTGTAAGTGCTTTCACCAACTTGTCCCTACCGAGATGTCCATTTTCATTGTGATATGCTTTTAACACTTCATTTTCTAAATGTTTTGGAATATATTTCCTTAGCTGTTCGTTCCTTTCACACATATAGTATAACTGTCCATCCTCTTGTAAAACCAAATAATTCTTTTTATATTTGTTATCTTCCGTTTCTCTTAATTTTTCTTTTATTTGTATGACTTTTGGATCCAACTCTTGCTCTTCTTTCATATTAAATTGTGCTAACTGTAGGTCTTCTTCCCTATGTTCAGACTCTTGCTCCGATGGTACACTTTCAAATTCTTCCCTATTTATTATGGCAGAATCTAAAATATTTACTTGCCAGTTTCGGTCGTCTATCTCTGGTTCAGCTTCATCTTCTGTATCTCCTGATGACTGTGGATATGGAATCCTAGATAACAAATCAGCGCATGTGTTAATCCTACCTGGAATATACTCTATTTTTGTGTTGTATCCCTGTAGATTCAATGCCCAGGTCTGTATTTTCCTGTTCTGCACTGGAGCTTCTAAAAAAGACTTTAAAGGCATATGGTCAGTTCTAATAACAAAATTTGCGTTATGTAAGTAGTAATTTAGTTTCTGAAGAGCGTAATGAATGGCATATGCCTCCTTCTCAATAGTAGTCCATTTTCGTTGTGATTTGCTAAGTTTATGAGACAAAAAGTAGATTGGCCTTTCATTTTTAACCCCTGGTATTCCAGAGTCTTTTCCTTCATATGGTTGAACCAAACATGCTCCTACTGCATTGTCCGAAGCATCTGTGTACAGTATTAACTGTTTGTTTAAGTCTGGATGCGTCAATAGTGGTACCAGTGTTAAGCTGTTTTTTAAATACTCGAACGCTTTTTGACACTCATCATCCCACTTAAATCTAGCGTATTTGCCTGTTAAATTTATAATAGGTTCTGCTATCTTTGAAAACGCTGGGACAAACCGCCTATAATATGCACAGGTTCCTATAAACGCACGCACTTCCTTAACGTTAGTTGGAGTAGGTAATTCTTTAATAACCTTTATCTTGTCCTGGTCTGGTTTAATACCTTCTCTATTTATAATATACCCCAAATATTTTGTTTCTGTCTTTAAAAACTGGCATTTACTAAGCTTCAATTTAACATCATGCCTTCTTAACCTGTCAAACACTAATTCAATATGTCTTAAATGGTCCTGTACGTCTCCTGCTGTGAAGATAAGTATGTCGTCTATATAGGCTAGGGCAAACCTTTGCATACCTTCTAATACTTCATTTATTAAGAGCATGTAGTGAGAGGGTGCAGTTTTGACGCCAAAAGGCATTCGTAAAAATTCGTAAGAGCCCATATGGGTACAGAAGGCACTCTTTTTCTGCGCGTCCTTCGACATCGGAATACACCAGAATCCTGACCTTGCGTCCAGCGTCGTGAAATATGTAGAGCCATTAAGCAGCCCCAAAATATCATCAATTACTGGCAGTGGGTATGCTACATTCTTGGTGATTTTGTTCAACGCCCTGTAATCGCAGCAAAAGCGACTCGAACCATCAGGTTTGGCCACGATGACGACCGGAGATGACCACTCAGACTTCGATCTTGTTATTATTCCTGCTTTCAACATCTCTTCTATTGCCTTTTCCACGATTTCTCTATTTCTTAATGGAGTTCTATATGGTTTTAGACTTATTGGTGGATGGTCTCCCGTATCTATTTCCATTGTAACTGTCTGTGTCCTTCCCAATTCCAAATCACTAACTGCAAATACATCTTGATTTTGCCTTATAAGTTGTTCTAATACTTCCTTATTTTCGGGCGGAGCTTTTAATTGTGCCAACAATTCTTGTTCCCTTGTCATTTTGTCTAGTGAATGTATTTGGGCTTTATTTCTTCTGGATGGATGGATCAATTCATCCATTCTGACGTTCCCTCTTCTTCTGCGTCCACGTCTGTTATTCACCCTTTCACCAGAAGTTTCTGAATAACTTGTTCCCGACATTTCTGCTCTATCCGTTGCCAATATGTCACTAATGTTATGATCTAGTTTGGCTATCACACATCCTCTGTATAATCTGATTTCTCTACCTGTGTTGTTGATAACCATCACTGGAAAGGTTAAGTGTTTATCCAACGCTATTATTCCATCCGGAACTTCCAAACCAGGCTCATCAATTACTTCCTCTTGTAACTCAGTGACTCTGACTGTGTCTCCTTCCACATAATATGGGTTTCTCTTCAGCTTCGCTTGTATCAGATTAACCGACTGTGGTTTTAACGTCGTTGACATTTTAACTCTAACCAGTGCTGATATATGCATGTCTTCCTCCATATCTACATAGACGTCCTTGAATTTTAATTTATGTAAATCATAGAAAAGTCTTACTCCATTTTTTATTTAAAAATCTCTTCCTATCAACATGTTTCTATTTAAATCCTTCACTACATGAAAAAGATGTCTTATGTTAATTCCTCCTAACTTAAAATTTATCATTGTTTGTCCAATTACTTGTAAATTCTGTCCAGTAACAGAGTGTAAATTATTATGAGTCTTAAATACTCTACAATTTCTTACTATTTTGTATAGAAAACTTTCTTTTACTACACTAACCTGAGCTCCCGAATCAATTAATGTACGAACTCTATACTTTCCTATTTCTATTATACAAGAGCTATAATCTGTTTTATTTTCTATAAATTTCTTGACTTCATCTAGTTGAAAATATTCTCTGTTCGTCCTATTATACCTGTTATTAACATATTCTCTAACCCTTGGGACCTTATTATTTACCCTCCTATCATAGGTCCTGTCTAATAGGTAGGGCGCCGGTTTTCCTGCGTTCCTGTACCTGTAAAATTCCTGTGTCTATCTTCAACATTCCTACTCACCCTGTTATTGTCATGTCTACCCTGTGTATTCGACTGGACACGCATGTTATTACAAAAACGAGAAACATGTCCCCGTTGACCACAAACCCAACAGACAATATTTGTGTTATTTGTGTTTCCCACTGTCTCACTTGTAGGGTATCTCATATTTCTTCTTTCAACATAATCACTTCTATTTCTACCTTGTAACGTTTGTATACCTCCTCTCCTATTCCATCCGAATCTTGTTTGTCCTATTTCCATGGGCTCCTCAATCCTGTCTTCTCGACTCATTCCTATTTCTCGTCCTGTTCTCAATCTGAATCTACGTCGCAAATTTTCTTCTTGTACCGCGATGTCTACCGCTTGTGATAACCTCTCAGGGTTCTCCCTCATCAGCTTAAACTTCAAACCATCGGATTTTATGCCATCTACAAAAATGCCGACTAACATCCTCTCCACCTCCTCTCCTTGAACATTCTGTCCCAAGAATGCCTCTTCAGCCAGGTTAATCAACCTATCGCTGAACAACTGTACCGTCTCTCCATTATTTTGTTTAGACTGTCTCAATACTGAAAACGCATGTTGTGGATCCGTTATTTCTGCATACTTGTGTGCCAGGTCGGTTTTGAACTGCTCCCATGTTTCATCTACTCTAGCCTCTAACTTTCTTCTAATATGCTGTGAGACCGGTTCTGTGGCTGCCTGATATGCAAGTCTCATTTTCTCTTCATCTGTTGCAGATACTAAATACGCATATTTCTCTATGGAAGTAATCCATTTCTTAAACTCCCTGGCCTGTCCACTAAACTTAACGATTTCAGTTGTCATTCCCTGTTGTTTTATGACCGTATGAAGTCTATCTACTGCCGTTCCGACTCCCGACAAAACTTGTGCTACTGAATCCTGTTCTGTCATGTTTACAATATTTATACTTGTACAAGCAAACAAGAATCAATTCTTATTAATATTTAAATTAATTAACTAAAGAATTCAATTATTTTTCAAGCAATACCTTTTTTTTTCTTGTTGAGGTTTTCTTTCTAACCGAAAATGAAGTTCCTGGCGTCTATGTTTCTGTCTACTGAGCCTGAGAAAGCCGGTATTCGATCACCTGAATCTAGACCGATAAAGTGGGTTCCGCAAAGACCAAATAAAAAGGCTCGACTGTAGTCCACAGGCCTCGCTATGGCTCCACAAAGCTCGATATGGGTCCACAAAGCTCGATAGGGCTTCACAGGGCTCGATATGGTTCCACAAAGCTCGATAGGGCTTCACAAGGCTCGCTATGGCTCCACAAAGCTCGATAGGGCTTCACAGGGCTCGATATGGTTCCACAAAGCTCGATAGGGCTTCACAAGGCTCGCTATGGCTCCACAAAGCTCGATAGGGCTTCACAGGGCTCGATATGGTTCCACAAAGCTCGATAGGGCTTCACAAGGCTCGCTATGGCTCCACAAAGCTCGATAGGGCTTCACAGGGCTCGATATGGCTCCACAAAGCTCGATAGGGTTCACAGGATTGTGAGGAGCGGTCAAGCGTATCAGCCACCCAGGGACGGGCTCTTGAAACACAGTAAAGCTCTGAGATGAGCTGACGAGGGCTCGATTTTAATGACCAATTTATCGGGCCACAGCGACCAAAACCATCACTGGACGACGGTGATCAAGAAAATCAGTATTTCAGCCGAACTTGATAAGGAGCTTCGGTCCAGGCCAATTATAGCTGTAAGTCTCATAGACGGCCATTTTCTTAGAATTTGAGAGCTGAAAAAATTTACTCAGTCCGTTAACAAGCAAGTGACCTTCAGAGCAGCCAGGTTAAAGCAACGGCAGTCCAAACTCACAGGAGGATATCAACCATAGTTCGGTCACCCAGAGCACAATAACAAGCGGCTCCCGACTTTGACAAAAACCTCCAACAGACAGTAGCTCCGTCTAAAAACTGATTCGAGAAAACGTTTGTTCTAAATACAGGCCTCAAAAGGTAGTCTGGTCTGGATCTTTTGATGGTTTATTAGTACTTCGGATTGCGTCCGCGACGGCAAAGTCCAGTATCCTTGGTTAAGCGGCACCATTTATTAGTCCTGTAACAGTGTACAGAGACTAACAAGACGTGGGTTCAATTTCAAATATCGTTTATTATCTTGATGGTGACAACATGGCTCCTTCTTCCTCTGAGCCGGGATGTAAACTGCCCCCAGACAACCCACTACGTCACGATTGAGCATCTCCCCTCGCTTTCAGTCCCAATGCTCAATCGTGCTGTAGCTGTTTCCCACTAGATCCTAATAATACCCCAATACTCAATGCTCCCTTACTGTTACAAATATCATATCAGTGGTAGACCGGTTCTGTCGAAAGCCACACTGTGATTCGGGGTAGACTTGATCTCCTAGGACTTGAAGTCTGCGCAGAACAATTCTGGCAAATACTTTTCCAATAATACACAGAAGTGAGATACCCCTATAGTTGTTGCAGTCGCTCCGATCGCCCTTGTTCTTGTACAGTGTTATGATGCTTGAATCTTTGAAATCCTGTGGGACTTGTCCTTCACGCCAGCATAGCTCTATTAGCTGGTGGATCTGTATAGTGAGTGTGTCTTGCCCACTCCTGATAACCTCTATTGGAATCCCATCCCTACCTGGAGCCTTGCCAGATGCAAGTTCATTTATAGCACACTTAACTTCTGTTATGGTGGGAAGTGTGTCCAGGTGGTCAAGAGTTGGTAGAGCCTCTATGGCGTTGAGGGCATCATCCGCTAGTTTGGTCTCACTTGAGTAAAGCTCCAAATAGTGCTCTACCCATCTGTCCATCTGCTGTTTCTTATCAGTGATATTTCTCCAATCAAGGTTTTCAATGGTGCACTTCTTTTGATCACTGGACCGCAGGCTTTCTTTATTCCTTCATACATGCTTCTTATGTCTCCCTTATCACTTGCGATTTGAATGGACTCACATAACTTGATCCAATAATCATTTGCACACTGCCTGGCAGCCTTTTGCACATCCTTCCTAGCTTGCCTAAGCTCACTCAGAGTGTTACGCGTTGGTCTTTCCTTGTTTCTTAAGAGAGCTTTCTTCTTCTTATCAACCAAGGGCTGCAGAGTCTCGCTGTTGGCCGCAAACCAGTCCTGCCTCTTATGATCCACAGTGCCGTAAACCCCTACGGCAGTTTTATAAAGAGTTTCCTTAATTTGACCCCACTTTTCATTTACTGTACAATTTTCTGGTGTATCAGTGAAAGCGTCTTCAAGTTGCTGTTGAAACTGAAAGCACTTTTCAGGATCATGAGTGTTAATAATATTAATCCTGAGGCTAGATTTGTGTTTAGCTGTGTAGATTCTCTTTGGTCTCAGTCTAACCCTTGCACCAACCAAAGAATGATCCGTATCACAGTCAGCACTGTGGTAACTACGAGTCAATGATGTATGGTTCAGATGTTGTCTCCGTGTGATGATGAAGTCCAGCTGGTGCCAATGGCCGGATCTTGGATGTTTCCATGTGACCTTATGCATCTCTTTTGTTTTAAAAAAGGAGTTTGTAATACATAGGTCATTACTGATGCAATGCTCCAGCAGCCTTTGCCCATTTCCATTCATGCGACCGATGTTGTATTTTCCAAGGCACACTGGCCATGAACTCGAGTCCTTGCCCACACGAGCATTGAAATCACCGAGCATATAAATGTAGTCAGATTTTGGAACTGCTTTGATCACGGAGTCTAACTCCTCATAGAACGAATCCTTCATATCATCAAAGGGATCGAGTGTCGGTGCATATGCAGTAATAATGGTGGCAAACCCACAAGAGGTTGCCAAGCGCAGGGATAATAGTCTTTCATTTCCTCCTGCTGGAATTTCAATCATTCCCAGTAGCGAATTCTTCACTGCAAAGCCCACACCGTGTTGCCTTTTTTTCTGCCTGCCCTCTACCCTTCCAGAAAAAGGTGTAGTTGTTTTCCCTGAATGACCCTTCCTCAGCGAGGCGAGTCTCCTGCAGGCCAGCAATATCAATGTTTAGACGATTGAGTTCGGCATCAATCACAGCCGTTTTTCTCACATCGTCAATATTGGTCAAGTCAGTGGAAAATCCTGGACACATGGTTCTCACGTTCCAGGTTGCAAGCCGTAGCTTGAGATTTCTATTTTTATTTTTGTTTGTACCTGGTGCATTGGTTTTACAGCCTGCGATTCAGATTTTGTCCTAGCCCCAAGCACCCATTGAAGCAGGCAGGCTGTGGCGGATCAGCACCCAATTGGCTGGGGGCTGCCCAGCTTGAGGCGGGCGGTAGCTGATCAGTGACACCTATAGGTGTCTCCCACCGTCAGAGGCAACGCGTGGCGCCCCATGTCTACGCCAACTGACAAGGACTTATAACCCGTAACAGTTGCCTCTCGCTTTGATTCCGAGACCAGTTAAGACCAGGGATGGAGTCATTGCCTCTCCATAGCACAAAGCCTGGGCTAAAATATAGAGATCATGTGTTGCCCATGCAGCATGATCCCTCTTTCGGCCTGCCTAGTTTACTCCAGAGGAAAGGTAACACCCCTACATCTGGAACAAGACAAGCTGCAGAAGCTGCCGGATCAGCAAAGCAATGCTCTAACTGTCCGCCTGTCGGAGCTTCGATCCTAGACCAGTCGCCAACCAAGGCTTAGGGCCTGGTCTGCCCTGCCATGACATTTTGTCTTTAGCTTGCATTTCCTCGCACCAGGGTAAGGCTTGTACCCTCCCAATTGCGCTCTTCCGCCCGAAGCCGTTGGAACAATGTGGGGTGTCAGGTTTGGTAAGCGCCGCCCAACGTTCAGCGCTAACAGAAACCAGGTAGTACCGTCTACTGTTATACGGTAGCTCAGTCATATCTGACTAAGACCTGACACCAATAGATTATAGTATAATAAATATGTGCAGTTATATTATCCACATGAGGTCAGACAAAAGATTATAGTATGATAAATATATGCAGTTATATTATCCACATGTGGGCCAGACAATTGATTATAGTATAACAAATATGTGCAATTATATAATGCACATGGGGCCAGACAATTGATTATAATATAACAAATATGTGCAGTTATATTATCCACATGGGGTCAGACAATAGATGTATAATACATATGTGCAGTTATATTATGCACATGGGGCCAGACAATAGATTAAAGTATAACACATATGTGCGGTTATATGGGGCCAGACAATAGATTGTATTATAATAAATATATGCAATTATATTATAAATATGGGAACCTGGCAATAAAGAATAGTAGAATAAACTACTGCTGTTAATTCACCCAGCTGCGGTATCTGACTATGGGTAATACTAGAATAAACCGGCGCAGTTATATCATCCACCGGGGATTAGACAATAAACAATACTAGAATAAACCGGCGCAGTTATATCATCCACCGGGGATTAGACAATAAACAATACTAGAATAAACCGGCGCAGTTATATCATTCACCGGCGATTAGACAATAAACAATAGTAGAATAAACCGGCGCAGTTATATCATCCACCGGGGATTAGACAATAAACAATACTAGAATAAACCAGCGCTATTTATATCATCCACCGGGGATTAGACAATAAACAATAGTAGAATAAACCGGCGCAGTTATATCATCCACCGGGGATTAGACAATAAACAATACTAGAATAAACCGGCGCAGTTATATCATCCACCGGGGATTAGACAATAAACAATACTAGAATAAACCGGCGCAGTTATATCATCCACCGGGGATTATACAATAAACTATACTAGAATAAACCGGCGCAGTTATATCATCCACCGGGGATTAGACAATAAACAATAGTAGAATAAACCGGCGCAGTTATATCATTCACCGGCGATTAGACGATAAACAATAGCAGAATAAACCGGCGCAGTTATATCATCCACCGGGGATTAGACAATAAACAATACTAGAATAAACCAGCGCTATTTATATCATCCACCGGGGATTAGACAATAAACAATAGTAGAATAAACCGGCGCAGTTATATCATCCACCGGGGATTAGACAATAAACAATACTAGAATAAACCGGCGCAGTTATATCATCCACCGGGGATTAGACAATAAACAATACTAGAATAAACCGGCGCAGTTATATCATCCACCGGGGATTAGACAATAAACTATACTAGAATAAACCGGCGCAGTTATATCATCCACCGGGGATTAGACAATAAACAATAGTAGAATAAACCGGCGCAGTTATATCATCCACCGGAGATTAGACAATAAACAATAGTAGAATAAACCGGCGCAGTTATATCATCCACCGGGGATTAGACAATAAACAATAGTAGAATAAACCGGCGCAGTTATATCATCCACCGGGGATTAGACAATAAACAATTGTAGAATAAACCGGCGCAGTTATATCATCCACCGGGGATTAGACAATAAACAATACTAGAATAAACCAGCGCTATTTATATCATCCACCGGGGATTAGACAATAAACAATAGTAGAATAAACCGGCGCAGTTATATCATCCACCGGGGATTAGACAATAAACAATACTAGAATAAACCGGCGCAGTTATATCATCAACCGGGGATTAGACAATAAACAATAGTAGAATAAACTGCTGCAGTTATATCATCCACCGGGGATTAGACAATAAACAATAGTAGAATAAACTGCTGCAGTTCATCATCAACCCGGGGTTAGACAAGAGGCACAATTAGAATAAACCAGTGAGGTTACATCATCCACGTGGAGCCAGACAATAGACAACGGTAGAATAAATAGATGCGTTAAATCCTCCACCTGTAAGGTTACATCTTTTACCCAGGATCTGACAGTAGACAATAAATGAATCAACCGGTTAGGATACATCATCCACCTCAGAACTAGACAACAGACAGCCGCAGACAAACCGGTGAAATTACAGTATCGTCAGTGAAGGTGACCTTATCAATGGCATATAAGATTCATCTTGGAAAGTACAACACCGATTTAGACTATCTCCTAAACTGAAGCCACGGAAGAAACATTTAAGTCTTGGAAACTGAAAAATACAATCTATTAGTATGTTATGAAAGAATTTGTGTTTTATAAAAGCAGAACATATATTGCATGTAATGAATAATGGTAAAGCTTTTTCCCGTTCCCAGCCGCCACACGTATATGCACATACACACGCGCCCGCGCGCGCACACACACACACACACACACAAACATTACACCCACACATACGCATTATCGAAAGCAAAAGCCCGGTCAGGCATTTGTATTCTGCATATATCTATAATTTTCTCCGTTGCCTTTATTCCATCCCAGATGTTTTCCTTCTGTGCAATGTGATCAGCGGCGACTTGCTCTCAAGGTGTAATATCAATGCCTATATCGTTCATGCCCCACATCGTTGTACTACAGTAAAGGCAGACTGCGATATACTTTACCCATCCGTAATTCTCCACACACACAAAAATGTTCTCCGGCATTCTATCATTGTCCATCCTCGTGTGTCCTATCCTTTCAAGTCTACGAAGACTGGGCATTTAACACACGATCCTATCACCCGATTTTTCCAATACTTCGGTATTTGTGATCTTTTTCCTGTCACTTAATATCAAGTATTCTTCGCAGACACAACATATGTAAGCTGTTAAGACATTCCTCTTGATGAAGGTTCACCAGGTTTCACTGCCATAAAGAAGAGCACTAAGGACACAGGCTTGGCAGATCAGAACAATTGTTTTTGGCATTATGCTTTCTGTTCTTTCGGGCTCTTTTTGTTAATATGTTCATTGTGATTGCTGTCTTACCAATCCTGATGTTAATACCGTGGTCTAGGGATACTTTACTGTTTACCTCCAATCCTAGAAATCTGAAATGGTTATCTATCTCCAGCTCTGTGTGATAAATAAAGATTGATAATCTCCTATTTGCGTCTTACGTCATAATGTAAGCCTTCTGTTTGTTAATTGTTAAACACGGTTCAAAATAGACACTGGAGAATGCAGACAATAGGCGTTATAATTCCTCCTCAGAATATGTTGTAATTGCACCATCATCTGCAAAAAGCAACTCTCTTATCAGTGCCCTCTTAATGTGGTCTTGCCCTTCAATCTATCAGCATTGTAAGGTTGTCTGACCTATTAGAAAGCATAGCCAGGAGGACATATGGACACCAACAAACAAGTTAAAGTAACATTTTTGAGAACATGCCTTTGTTTACTTTTTGTAACATATGGATGTAAGTCATGGACCATTTCTCAATCACTAAATAAGAAGATTCGAGCTTTTGAGCTCAAATCCTACAGAACACGTCTTTGACCATCGTGGACCGAGAAGAACGCACATACTAAAATTCTTCTTCTTCTTCTTCTTCTACTTCTTCTTCTTCTTCTTCTTCTTCCTCTCCTCCTCTTCCTCCTCCTCCTCCTCCTCCTCCTCCTCCTTCTTCTTCTTCTTCTTCTTCTTCTTCTTCTTCGTTAACCGGAGTCTTTTTTTTAGGAAGTGATTGCCTTGAGCCTGTTTACAGCGGAGCAGTGAACTGCGCCTTTAGGCCGACACATCCGACTTCTACGGGCGTTTGTTGATTAGGTTAAACTTCCCGGGGATACTGACATTTAACAATACCTGAATAAAGAAAAAACTGGCTCAGAAACAGTATCCTGTCTCGGAAACTAAAATACATTGGCCATAATAAACGTCACAGCGGCTTCAAATTTACATTGATAGACGGCAGAGTTCCTGGACGTCACAGCGGCTTCAAATTTACAGTGATAGACGGCAAAGTTCCTGGACGTCACAGCGGCTTCAAATTTACAGTGATAGACGGCAAAGTTCCTGGCAGAAGAGGCAGATGTTCACTAGTACGAAGATAGACACCGGACATTGCAGACATCCTGGGCATGAGGGTGAATGTTAAAGTTAGTCTCATATCCTTTACAGGACGTTGCAGTCAACTCCATACTTTTTTTAGACTGACGTTCAGAAAGCAATGGCAAACACTGTACGTAAACCTTGTCAAGAAATCACAAACAGCAAAATAATGATCTGGTTGGCTGCGACGTCCCGTAAATGTTATGCAGCTAACTTTTCAGTCTTATGATAATGGGCCAAACACTACTTAACCCCCGTCATTCTGCCTTCACTCCTGCCAGCATTGGTTTCCCCAGCGGTAGCACCTGCAATGGGACTCACATGTATAGCATATCAAATGGTGCCATCTCACACACCACCCAATTTTAACTCATTAAACAGATATTACTTATAATATGTATTAAAAATCAAAGCACAAGGAAAATTCAGTATTAAAAGTAGTACACGATTGTTATGTTGTGTTTAACATCAATATGTGTTTAAATCAAACACAATTGTTTTAAATTTTACAAACATTTTCACGAGCTCATGTATCTGAAAACTCACAACTAATTCAAGCGTATGTGTTATTTATTTTAATTTTAACAGGTAAAATGAAAACAACATTAGAAGTCAAAATGTATGAAGACTTACAGCAGTTTCTTTCGTCTAATCTTTATTTTCGCAATGTAATCTATTACTACATTATAATCCACGTTAGTAGTCAGCTCTTTGTCACTACAGAGCAAAGTTAACCCAGACAAGTCTATTTCTTCTATTGTTGAACGAAGGTAGAACTGAATGTTCTATGTATGTTTCTCGGTCGACTCAAGGATCATTATGCATCAGCGCTAGTTATTTCTCTGTGCTCAGAGGTGAAAGAATTGACTGGGGGTTTGTGTTTACAGCTGGTGGACGATGTTTGGTGCAGGACAGCCTGGAATCTGATACGACATCTACTCTGAGAATGGAAACGAAGGAAGTCACAACGACGTTCCGCTGGTTTGAAGACAACCAGCGTATGCACGTGTGATTGTAACATAATCGCAAAGTATGACGCAAAAGGCGAAGACAGATTTGCTTCGGACAGAGTGGCAAGCTTCAATTCAACTTTCAAAAATAGGTCGTCAGTTGGATTTTCGTCAGCAAATTCCGGTGAGGGGGAAACCAGCAGGCGGACAGATTGGCTGGGTTCTGCACAGCTCGGTGGGGTATTGGTGCATGGCAAGGCAGACGAGGTCAGAGCCTTTTGGGGCCGTGTGTATAATGCGGAAGAACAGGTAGATCATCACGGCCTGGAGATGATGATGCTGAGGGAAGTGACCAGAGGATAAAAATTATATATTACATATATTGTTGATTCTCAATTTCTCGACATGTGAATGGTCCTTACTCCTAGCTCTCACTATTTCTCTGTACATGTTTTTTTAATAAAGGACATTATTCTGTGTCTGTCTGCTAAAATATATAATGTGTTCAAATTATTGTGTTTGTCAAGATGCTTTCAATGTAGATCATTAAATCCTAAGCCACATATTTAAGCCGCTCAGACTTATTATCTATGTTATTTATAATGCAATCTAACGATATTAAGTTGGATTCAACCAAACATTTCTATCGAATATCAAATATTCCTTTGCCGTCTGCAATTTAAAATTGAATTAATTACTTTTACGTTGTCAGAAATATTTATATTTCGTATTACTATCACATTTTCCAGCCAACTCAATTGCGTCATTTCCTTTTTGACTTCAGATTCATATTCATGTTGTGTTGAGAACTTCCTTTCCCCAACATGGCGGATAGGCATTTCAACCGTTAAGCCTCTGGAATGTTTATGCTTCTGGCTACGGTTTGCAGTCGCATTTTCCTCATGTTGGACTGGTAGTGCATGGTTCCGTCGCACCGCTACTGAGTTGAGTGCGTGGCGCGACACTGTGTGCTGTGAATTTCGTTTGGAATGTTTTTACATCTGCCCGCGGTTGTTGTAGTTTGAACTGCATGTTCGGAACGATGGCGGACGGCCTTTCGCTTGGAATTGACTGGATTGCTTTTTCGGTTCATTTTTCTCGGAGACTCCTGGGGGTCGTCGCTTTAGCTACGGTGTTTGTGCTTTGTGCGATACTTTCAGCGGGCAGCCCTGGCGGAGGGGACGGAGAAATATGGAATAAATCTAGGGGCAATTAAGTCGATCCTCTTGACTTTTAATGCAGTCATGTGTGGCTGCTGGTTTTCTAGTGACTGCCGCTTCCATCAACGATGAACTGTATTTTCCTTGGAGGACTTTTGTGTTGGCATTCTGACGGCATCATTTTGCACAGTGCGGGCTGTTGGCTTATCGAGATTCCAGTCTATTCCACTTTTCACATAGGGCAGTGAAAAACATTTCTTGTTATATTCACTGGCACAGGAACCGAGCGTAATGGGACGACCAGTTGCCGTGAACTTGGAACCGCGACTAACTAACTAACTAGTTCATGTTGTTTCATTTTCATATAGTTTTCAAAAGACTAAATCAAATGAGAAGCAGTTACCGATAAAGACTACTTTTAATTCTGGTTTATGTGGATTATTGCGATTGAAAGCCTTGCCCAACATTTAACTCCAAAATATAAGAAGAACTAAGAATTCATTGTAATCAGTGTTGTCAATATATGCTTTGCCGAAGAGAGCAGCTTAGGCCTATAGTTTGTTTTTATATCTTACATTCTATAAGGGGAGCGGCTGGCCAAGTGGCTAGAACGCCGGACTCTCATTCGGGAGACCCAGGTTCGATCCCTCGGTAAGGTGTGGGATTTTTTTCTGTCGGGGGCAAAAAGAAAATCCTAACCTGCACAGTTCGCGACGACTGCACTATCCAGGCGGCCTTAATTCCTCGGGCTCAAAGACCCCTCTGTCATACACCGCTAGGTACTATATTGGCAGTAAATGAAAGTATTCTATAATTCTTTGTAGAACAACTGCTAGTGCTAATAAACGCTGAAAAATTGTATCTAATGTTGACTTTCTGGAGGATCAGTTTTCGCAAATATCTTAATAAGTTCGGAAAAGCTACCTAAACCTTGACACACGCGATGACCTCTGAGCGTCAATCCATGTTATCTCAAATAAACTCTACTATGATACGTATTAGAGTCATCCTGGTTGTTTGTATCTATTCTTATATAGGCACTGACTGGGCCATCTATGACGGATAAAGCGAAATGTAATAACAAAATAATCTTTGTCCGTTTGTTGCTGTCGTCGTCGTCTTCGTCGTCGTCGCCGCCGCCGCCGCCGTCGTCGTCGTCGTCGTCGTCCATGTCGTCGTCGTCGTCGTCGTCGTCGTCGTCGTCGTCGTCGTCGTCGTCGTCGTCGTCGTCGTTGTGAATTTTACTTTTCTTAAATATAATAAATGAAATCCGTAAACTGAATACATAAATTAGATGTTGATACTCAAGAGTTGTTGTTATAACTAGAAAACTGGGTGACAACTGGCAAAATTAATGGGAAAAGTGCAAGAGGAAGGCAGATATATAAATATAAGGTGTATTTTAATTACTGTGCAGTGTTTGATAATATTGCCGGTCCAAGTTTTGTATTCACCCTCTGTAAAGTTCATGCAACGGGTAAACACAAAACTTGGAATAGCAATATTTCCAAACACCGCACAGTCGTTAAAAATACACCATGTACCTGGATGGCTTGACCAACTGGCATAATCGGGTCAAGAGCACAGAACTATTCCAATACTCTGATGATCATGAGAGAGACCATCCATGACCTTCCACGCTGATCGAGGCTGATTATTAAACTTTTGCTGAGCTACCAGGTGGACCCAGCCTAAAATTAGTACCAAGAGAAGTATTGAAAAGTAACGGCGGCCGGCGAGATATTAACCAGATCACACCCCGAGTGCCGATTGGTCTATAAAATATGAAGCTAGTTCCATATGGTCAATATACTTCAAGGCGTGTGACAATTACTTTCACTCACTTACTAGACTCAGGAAAACAGTAACCAGGTACAAAGATTTAATTATAATTTAGCACCTGTCATTAATATGCAGCCTCGTGAGTTACGGGCAGCTGTCTCATCCATGATATAAACCACACGCAATTTCAAGCTGTAAACATTCAGTGCTAAATACTAGGAATAGTTGCATGTGTCTTTATGAGATTACATTTTGGTTCGTTTAAATAACCTATATAAAGTTTCTCCGTTGCCGTGGGACTTTATTTTACTGGCTACTTTTATGGAACATTTTCTTCAGGAAATATAGAGGAAATAGATCTGAGAAGAATGCATGTAACATAGATGTTTGCGTGGCAACAAGGCTTAATGGCTTGCGCTTAAATTTTTGGTGCGCTGTCATTCCCCCTCTATATCGGTCCGTTGGACTTCATCGTCGACATCTCGTTCAGAAAGCAATGTCAAACTACTGAACGTAAAATTTCCTAGAAAAATCAACCTGAGGTTGATCGCAGCGTCCTGCAAAAGATATGCAACATTTTTTTAAATATAATGTGGGAACAGTGCTAGCGAAGAGGATCGCTCTTTCGTATACTGGCTCGGTGGTCAAGTGTCGAATCCCTAGGGAAGTAAATTTCCTCAACGATGGTGGGCATTCGGCACCCAAAAACTAGCACTCACGATTGAAGAACGCAAGTGCATGATTAAAATAAGTGTAATGTTTGTGCATGACTGAAATAAGTGTAATTTGTGTGCATGATTGAAATATGAGTAATATTTGGGCATGATTTAAATATGTGTAATGTGTGTGCGTGATTGAAATATGTGTAATGTTTGCGCATAATTGAAATAAGTGTAATGTGTTTTTTTTTTAAATGTTGCATTTCCCTTATAGAACGTTGCAGTCAACATCAGCATTTGTCAGCTGCTGTTGATGTACTAGGCAAGTTTTACGTTCAGTAGTGTGCCATTCCTTTTTGAACGACATAATGTAATATGTGTACATGATTGAAGTAAGCGTAATGTTTGTGCATGGTTGAAATAAGTGTAATGTTTGTCTAGCGAGATGGAAACCAAGGCATCACCATATCCCAAAGTCTTCATGTCGCATACCTAGTACCTGTACAACTGGTAAGACACGCTCCATACAACAGCTATAACAATGCAGACATTAGTTGACTCGCGGTGGAACCCTAACTGGAAGGGTCAATGAACTTCGTGTGGCCATTCATCTCAGTCACCGGTCTAGTTGTTATCCTTTACCAAATCACAGTGACCGATAATGAAGTGGTCCAAATACAAATAAATATACGTTGATGCTTTATTTGTAACTTATAGTTGAGTAATTAATGGATATGTTTTTATTTTCTCATCTCTCGGTTTACATGCGAATGCATTGCAGAAATAAACACTTTGTCTCTGTGTATACGTGAGAGTGAGTGAGTGTGTGTGTGTGTGTGTGTGTGTGTGTGTGTGTGTGTGTGTGCGTGAGTGAGAGAGAGAGAGAGAGAGAGAGAGAGAGAGAGAGAGAGAGAGAGAGAGAGAGAGAGAGAGAAAATATGTATTGACTCAACTGCTCACTCATTGATTTATTATTAAATTATTGATGTGTTGTTATTTCTATCCCCACTTCTAGGCTTACACGTTCCTGTACCTGAGTTCCATGTGTAACCCCATAATTTATGCGTTTCGGTCGCCCGCATTCAGACAGGGCTACAAGGAGATTCTCTGTCATACGCCAAATTACGTCATCAGTGATGGTAAGTGCCTCAGAATTGGTGTCATGTTGAAATGTCTTTCTTTATAGTAGATGACTATTTTCCGAAGATTCATAGATTTGAAAATAGCGGACGTCATTAGCGTGGTTGATAGGAAAGGGGTCAGAGTACTTTTGACCACGTCGCCCAGCGACTGGCAGTTGGTCTATAAAACTATGGGACTAGCACCATATATCTAATATATATATGTATATATATATATTTATTCTCACTCTGTCTCCTTCTTATTAGCTGTCACTATTGCATATATATATATATATATATATATATATATATATATATATATATATATATATATATATATATATATATATATATATATATATATATATTGCGTACGTTGAACATGATCATGTCATAGTCATGTGATAAGTACTGACCAATGAATAAAAGAGCACGTGCTTATCGTCCCATGATGCATAGGTTTTGTTTCTGACCGTCAATCATTATAATAATTTAACGACGTTTTCAGGGGTGCCCGCGCTCGTGACTTGCGAGATAATGAGCCGGCCGCTCAGAAAGCAATGGCAAACTACTGAGCGTAATCTTGCCAAGAAATCAACATACAGCTGAAAGATACTGATGTTGACAGCGATGTCCTGTAAAGGATATGCAAAACATTTTATTTTTCAGGGGTGGATAGTTTTTCAAACATTAAATAAATCTGTAACTAGACTTTATCAACATCGTTTTGTGAAATGTCTATATTGTATTCAAACGACATAATCTGTACATTACTTTCATTTTTACCGTGTTTTTTTTTTTTCTTCGTTTGATCATTTTTACTATAAGAACAAGTAACAGAATGTTTTTGTTTTCTAATAGACGTTTAGTAATTGCAGTAACCATCTATGTAATGGGGACTGGATGGTTAATATTACATATAAAAGAAGACATTCAAATGTATACAGAAAATCAAAATAACTCCCATGAAGTTACTAAGTACCCTAATCGAGCGAGTCTAAATTCAGAAAAATGGAAACTGGATCTGTAATAATAATCCGATAAACTTGTTTAGTGTAATTGTTATTACCTATTATATTGCTTCCTTCATTCCCGTATCTATTACAATATTACATTTAGATACAATAAAGTTATGTGCTTTTAAAAGATACCCCTAGAGATGTGGTGATAATTATTGAATACACAGACAGTTTAATGTAATTACTACACACTAACGGGTGGGGTGTGTTTAAGATTGGGTTAAAAACGAAAATGAGGACATAAAGTGAAAGCAATCGTTGGGAAAAGTGCTTCGGGTCTCTATTATTTAAGCCTTCGTTTAACAGTACGTAATTCAAGGAACAAGTTATTTTTCTTCTTCTTCCTCTTCTTCCTCTTTTGCACCGATGTAGCAAAAGCCCTCAACAGTTTACGTCAAGCCCTCCTATATTTAGCTACCTCTTGCATCTACTTCCATCCCTCCCCATATTATTAATCTCTGTCTCTAATTCTCTTCTTCATGTGCTTTTGGTTTCGTTCTTCTTCTTCTTCTTCTTCTTCTTCTTCTTCTTCTTCTTCTTCTTCTTCTTCTTCTTCTTCTTCTTCTTCTGCGTTCATCCGGAGAGGTTTCTCAGACGTGATTGCGTTGTGCCTGTTTACAGCAGAGCTGCATTCTTGCGGCGTCGGCCGACACATCAGACTTCTGCGGGCATTTGTTGACAGGGTTAATCTTCCCGGGGTTTCGTTCTATTTAATTTTTCCCATGTGCTTCAGATATAGACCTTTCTAGTTATACTATTATCAAGTTTTATCAGTGTGTAGCCTAACCAACTCTAGCGTTTTTACTCACCCTTTATTCACTATGTGAGGTTGTTGTTGTTTGTTTTGTTTTGTTTTTTCAAATGAGAAAAGGTGGGTCGTATGACAAGGGGTATCCCGGATGGGTTATCAATATTAATCATCCTTCCTTAGGAAGCCTATGAATGGCTCCGAAACCCCCAACGTGAAGAACATAACCTAATTTATTCAAGTCCTACACGATTTTTGTAAAGAAAGGGCCTCCTTTGGAAGGCGAAATGATCAAGGAAATCTTACATAGACATCCAGAGGAAGAAAACTCACTCCATATAGAATTATAATGCGCCTATTTGTATGGATCCCTCCTAACCATGATCAAACCTTAATGTAACATGGTATTGCATAACTAATGTAAACACCACTTTTGAACCAAACTTCTACAAGTTATAAACACCAACACCAGGTTTCAATCCAACGATTTAATGAGAACACTTGGTGGGTTTGGGGAAAATAATTCTCTGTCTGGCCTGTGGATATTAATTCCCCTCCATCAATTACAAACACATGGATCACAAACTCAGTGTATACCATCTGATGTTTTCCCCACAATTATCAGCCAACAAATGCATAAATTATTAAATCAATAATACTGCGAATCTATCCGCATATTGATTATAACAGTCTCTCGTCTATAAATTCATCAAAATAGTCTTATCAAATTGATATATTCTCTCAGCCTGTACTGGGAAAACTTCTTCTGTAACATATCCCATTCTAACAATGATTTGGTTTAGGGAAAGTCAACAGCACTGTCAACAATCTTGGCTCAACCCTGTTATTTGCTTTCATAGTGAGATCCCGAGAGAAAATAACCATGACCTGAGATCTAAGTAGGCTGTATGGCCCAGTGAAGTTGAGGCTGGGGGGTCAGTCAAATAATAATAATAATAATAATAATAATAAGTCTTTATTTTCAGAGGGTTAAGAATTGGGCACGCAGGCCCGTCTGACATTCTGCCCTTCTTCTCTATTTCCTCTCATACATTCTTTCATTCAACATCACTTATGAAGCAACTTTTGACAACAAACAATATAGGAGGTACTTTTCAGACTGGTTGGAACTACTCCATCATGTCATCCCATCTCATCTTGTTCCTCTTGCACCTTGCGGTGTGGAGGTGAAGCATAAACAGTCGAAGAGTGTCTTTTTATGGGCTTCATGTGTCGAGATTTCCATGGACTCTGCCATTCCCTCTGTCCTTTGTTTACGTGGCCGGCATCTTCTTCTGCTTCCCATTGGTCTGTACATCATTGCTTGTTGTAGTATACTGTTAGTTCAGTGATTTTCAACCGGTGGGGAATCCCCCCAGGGGAGAATTTTAGGGTTTCCAGGGGGGGGGGGGGAAATTAAGATTATTTCTAGATTGCGTTAATACAAGAACCGATTACTTGATATTGTTTTTCCCTTCATACTTTACGGTTCTGTACGTATCACTCTTCTGAAATTCATTTTATAACGTAAGTAGATATGCAAATCACGTTTTATGTAGATGTGTAGACTTGTTTTAGTATGTGCTATTAAATTTAGCTTCAGTTATTACGTATACTGTGTAGGGGCAGGGGGGAATTTTTAGGGTGGAAATACGAAAGGGGGGGGGGACGTTATAAAAATATGGTGGGAGGGGGGATGACGTCCTAAAGATATGGTGAAGGGGGACACGGGCTAAAAAAGGTTGAGAACCACTGTGTTAGTTGGTAATTCATTGATCTAGTTACATGGTGGGGGGTACGGGGTGTCAGGCATTGGTAGCACCTTTGGTAAGGATGGCTCTCATGTCTTTTCAGGACCCATCCCCCACTGGTCCAAGTCTGACACCCAGCTCGTGCCTGTGGCTCCTAGTAGCTGTCAGCATGCGACAGCGGCCACCCCCCGGGCAACAGCTGTGAGAGGCTGGCTAAACCAGGCATGGGTATCCGATTTGGTGTCAAACCAAGAGGTAAACTAGGGTATGCCTACCCAGCATGTGAAGACAGGATTCGGCAGACTGCGCGGAAGAAATCATTCCTGATTCAACGGGCAAGACGGCGTTTACCTGCAAAGCGTTGTGGAACGTAATGAGCACGGCAAGGCACGTAGAGCGCCCTGGTCATCCACTGCACCTGTATTCGTCTCCAAGTCGTCTCGACTTGTCTTGCCACTGGACTCAGATGGACTCAGGCGAGAGAGTGAGGTCGACGAATTGCGCAACTCTTCCTCACTTTAATCCAAGTCATCGCGCAAGTCATTCTTCATCCAACGTCACATATCACCTTCAAGCCCTGTGGCGATGGGCGAGCGGCAAAGCGGCAGGCGTGGGTACGCTGGCAGCCGTAGTCGCAGACCTGCACACAGGCGGCTCAGGCCATATGGTCGTCTTCTACTGACCGGAGCAGCAGTGGGATTCGGCAGCCCCCTGAGCGACTGAGCAGCCCTCTATAGGAACACACTGCTCACCTCCATAGCATGAGGAAGGGGCTAGAAAAGGTGCCCTAAACATTGTCTGCTTCATCACTACCTAACCAGCTAGCCGCGGTTGGTGGGTACCCTAAACTGCGGTCGACATACAAAGAAAGATAAAACAAGCAAAGCTAAAAGAGTAAACCATATTCCCTTAACAATTGGAACTTGGAATGTACGCACCCTACTTGACAGAGACGGCGCGTCAGGTCCAGAGAGACGATCAGCACTGATTGGGAGAGAGCTGGGCAGGTACAACATCGACATTGCAGCCTTGAGCGAGACACGACTTGCAGAAGAAGGCCAAATCTGTGAAATTGGTGCCGGCTACACATTTTTCTGGAGTGGAAGGAAAAGCGAGGAAAGACGCCAATCCGGTGTGGGATTTGCCATTAAGTCGGCCCTGGTCGGCAAATTAGCTGGATTTCCAAAGGCTGTAAACGACAGGCTCATGACCATGAAGTTGCCTCTGCTGAATGGAAGGAAGCACGCAACCATTGTGAGTGTCTACGCACCAACTATGACCAACGAAGATGATGTCAAGAATAAGTTCTATGAGGACCTGCACAATGTATTAACATCTGTTCCCAAAGGAGACAAACTTATACTCCTTGGGGATTTCAATGCCAGAGTAGGCACGGACACCACCTCTTGGAGTGGCATTATTGGAAAGCATGGAGTCGGAAATTGTAACACCAATGGACTCCGCCTCCTTCAGACATGTGCCGAACATGATCTCCTGATTACGAACACAATTTTCCGTCTCCCCATGAGAAATAGGACATCGTGGATGCACCCTCGCTCGAAACACTGGCACCTCATTGACTATGTAATCGTCAGGAGGAGTGACAGACAAGACGTTCGAGTGACAAAATCCATGTGTGGTGCCGAATGTTGGACAGACCATCGTCTCATTGTCTCGAAAATGAACATCCACATCAGGCCACCACGGCGTCCTCAAGGGGCAAAAATGCAAACAAAGCTAAATGTCACCCGCCTAAACAGCAAGAAAATGCAGCAGTCGTTTGAAAATATGCTGGAAGACCGCCTCAAGCCCAATGCTGAAGCAAAACAGGATACAGAAACAGAATGGAGAGCCCTAAAGGACACGATTTACAACACTGCTATGGAAATCCTGGGTCCAGCCCCCCGAAAGCATAAAGACTGGTTTGATGAAAATTCCGAAGACATCAACCAATTGCTGGCCGAGAAACATCTTCTCCTCAAGGCACATTTGAATGACCCAAAGTCAACATCAAAAAAAGATGCTTTCAAGAACATTCAGAGAGTAGTGCAGCAGAAACTTCGGCACATGCGGGACTCCTGGCTGAGCAGCAAAGCTGATGAAATTCAGGGCTTTGCTGACAGACACGATATGAAAAACTTCTACGACTCACTGAAAGCGGTCTATGGTCCTTCATCACCAGGCATAGTTCCCCTCCTCAGTGCAGATGGGGGAACATTGGTCACCGATAAGAAAGAAATCCTCCAACGCTGGGCAGAGCATTTCAGCAAAATCTTAAATGCAACTTCCTTCTTCGATGATGAAACCATCAATTGCCTTCCTCAAGTTCCCACCAATGAGACTCTTGATGACCTGCCAACCATAGTGGAAATAAACAAAGCCATCCAGCAACTCTCCAGCGGCAAGGCACCTGGTCCTGACTCCATCCCAGCAGAGATATACAAGGCAGGTGGGCCGGTCCTAACAGAGCAGCTTCACCGAGTCTTCACAAACATATGGATGAACGAGACCATGCCACAAGATTTTAAGGACGCGTCAATAGTCCACCTTTACAAACGTAAAGGAAACCGCCAATCCTGTGACAACCACCGAGGCATCTCCTTGCTTTCAATTGCAGGGAAGATACTCGCCAGAATTCTTCTCAATCGCCTCACAGCCCATCTCGATCAAGGTCTTCTTCCTGAGAGTCAATGTGGCTTCAGAAAAGAACGTGGAACTGTTGACATGATTTTCGCTGCGAGGCAGCTGCAAGAGAAATGTCAGGAACAGAACTGTGAAATGTTCTCCACTTTCATTGACCTTACCAAGGCTTTTGATACAGTCAGCAGAGAAGGACTGTGGAAGATTATGGCAAAATATGGCTGTCCACGAAAGTTTGTCCAAATAGTGCGGCTATTTCATGACGGCATGCAGGCAAGAGTACAGGAAAATGGTGAGCTGTCTGAACCCTTTCCTGTCACCAATGGAGTGAAGCAAGGATGTGTCCTGGCACCAACACTGTTCAGCCTCATGTTTTCAGCCATGTTGATGAATGCCTTCGAGAACGACGACATTGGAATAGACATCAACTACCGTATGGATGGAAAGTTATTCAATCTCAGAAGGCTGAAAGCTAAAACCAAAATTAACAGTGGCACAGTCAGAGAGCTCCTGTTTGCTGATGATTGCGCTCTATACGCCAACTCAGAGGCGGACATGCAACATAACGTTTCAGCTTTGTCACATGCCTGTGCCAACTTTGGGCTCAATATCAACTTGGAGAAGACTGTAGTTATGTACCAGCCAGCTCCAGGGAATAATCACACTGTGCCGAATATCAAAGTGAATGATCATAGACTAAGTGTTGTGGACAAATTTACCTATCTTGGCAGCACCGTGTCACAAGCTGCCACAATCGATGACGAAGTGAATGCAAGAATCTCCAAGGCCAGTGCAGCCTTTGGCAGACTGTACAAGAATGTATGGGACAGAACTGGAATAAGCCTGCAAACAAAGCTAAAAGTCTACAAAGCAGTTGTATTATCCACACTGCTATATGCTTGTGAAACCTGGACTGTTTATCAGCGACACGCTAGGAAATTAAACCACTTCCACACAGTCTGCCTTAGGAAGCTACTGAAGATTAAATGGCAAGACAAGATTCCAGATACTGAAGTCCTAGAAAGAGCATCCATGCCCAGTACCCACACTCTACTGATGAAGAATCAGATTCGCTGGGCTGGTCACTTGACTCGCATGCCAGATCACAGGCTCCCTAAACGAATTTTTTACAGCGAACTGCGTTGTGGTAAACGCTCCCAAGGTGGCCAGAGGAAACGTTTTAAAGACACTCTGAAAATTTCACTGAATGCTTTTGGAATTCATCATGACACCTGGGAGGCTGCAGCCAGAGACCGAAATTCGTGGCGTGCATCATTGCGCAAAGGTGCAGTTATATGTGAGGCAACCAGGACTGCAAGAGCTGTGAAGAAAAGGCAGGACAGAAAAACCACTGCAGGAAATCCTCCTCCAGAGACGTCAAGCATTCTTTGTCCACATTGTCAAAGAACATTTCGAGCCAAAATAGGCCTTATCAGCCATCTTAGAACCCACGGCTCCACACCTTCAACCCCACTGGATGGTATGAATGGTCATCATCATTCTTGATGGACAAACAACAACAGTTACATGGCCAAACCATTTAAATTGTTGTCTTCTCATAAAATCTAGCGCTGCTATAACCCCAACTTTAGTCCTGATTTCTTTATACTTCATCCTTTGTCAAATGTATATATGCTGCAAAAGTCTCAATTACTTTATTTTCAACTTAAGACTGTACGCAGACAAGCAGCATAACTGCCTTCAACTTTCATCTTAGAATTAGTTCCCTTGTTCTTCCCGTGCACGTTAATCGATGTGTATCCTGTGTTTTGCATATCATGAGATATATCTCTGCTTTCTTTACAGTTAATAATGGCCAGTGTTAGGTTGAATGGAACACAGCGAAATGTGCCATCAAACTCTCGCTGCCGTCAACAGCAAAAAGCCACTTTATGTTTTGAGCTGCATATTTTATTTTAGAAACCGAAGTGTCAAACATTGTTAATGTCACTCGACATGACGTCAACTATGGTCTGAAAGTGTTCAATTAAAGATGAAGTGGCGTGCCTTGAGCTGTGTCATCCCAAACTGTGAAACGTGTTTTCTTTTTCTACTACTACTACTACTACTACTACTACTACTACTACTACTACTACTACTACTACTACTACTACTACTACTACTGCTGCTGCTGCTGCTGCTGCTGCTGCTGCTACTACTACTACTACTACTACTACTACTACTACTGCTGCTGCTGCTGCTGCTGCTACTACTACTACTACTACTACTACTGCTGCTGCTGCTGCTGCTGCTATTATTATTATTATTATTATTATTATTGGGAGAGATGGCGGGGGGGGGGGGGGGGGAAGAACTAACGTACGAACGAACTTTATTTCCAAAGGGTGACAAATTAGGCAAGCAGTTCCGTCTTACATTCTGCCTTTCCAATCACTCATCTTTCGTGTATAAAGTTCTTAGCCCTATAAAAATAAAAAAATTCTGTGCCTTCAAGAAGGGCATGATTTCTTTCACCGGATGTTTTTTTTATTTGTGCAGAGTACACTTTGGAAAAATAACATAGGAAGCATATTACTGTTTTTGTGAAATAGGCATACTTTGCTTACTTTAAAATAAAACTAGGTGACCAAGGCAAGTCTTGGGTTCCTCATAGTATGTACAAAACATGTGTTAACTGCGACAGTGGTCTTGTGGGATGTAATTCCAATGGTTTGGAGAGAGCCCAAGGACCATTATGACGACTTTTATTTCTGTGTTGTCAATATTAATGGGGAAAAATCACAAAAATATGGAAATATCCGAATTTAGATTCTGCTAGACGACCTGTTCCACACAGAGATGACATACAAATTCCAACTTTCAGTCACTTTCCCAATTCCCTGATAGAAGCAGTGGCATGTGGAATGACAAGTGACAGTGATAGTGATTTCGATGATGATTTTCCAGCTGCTCAACGCTTCGACCAGCGTGAACTGGATTATTTAACCGAGAGCTATATCTCTCCAAGGAATATTTAGAACTTTTGGCTTCAAGACTGAAAGAAAAAAGATTACCTGACTGCTTAAACTAAAGTTACATTTTATCGCAGCAGAGAGCAAGGTTTTCTTCCATTGTAAGGAAAACAATCTTGAGGTTTGTACTAACGTAGGAGGTCTTGTAAACGAAATGGGTGTAGGTTATTCAGCATATGAGTAGTGACTTTTTATTGGTAGCTCTAAAACACGTTTTAAAGGTGTTCTCTTACACAATGGTAACAGATGTGGCTCGATTCAAATTGCTCACTGTACTACAATGAAGGAGGATGATGCTACAATAAGCACAGTTAAAATGATAAACTTCTATCTTGGCCAGCAGAGGGAATTCACCAAATATCCATGCTTTATATGTGGGTTAGCGGGGCAAACGATACCCACTGGACAAATAAAAAGTGGCTGTTAAAAGTTGAATTGAAAGTTGGAGAAAAAAACTTTTGTCTCATTGATCGAAAAAGAATTCTACTGCCACCATTGCTTATAAAGCTTGGCTTGATGAAACAATTTGTTAAGGCACTAAATGAAGATGGTACCCGTTTTAATTAAACATGCAGAAAGTTTCCGGAATTGAGCATAGACAAACTTAAAGCTGGAATTGTTAATGAACCTCAAATTATAAAGTTAATAACGATCGAAATTTTATTGATTCGGTGAACAAAACAGAGTCCACAGCCTGGTCATCATTTGTTTTAGATGTGCAAAATTTTCTGGATAAAGTTAAAAGAAACAATTATTCTAAATTAGTTGAAAGCATGCTGTAGAGTTTTTGTAAGCTTAGATGCAACAAAAGTGACACAATGAAAGAAGTTAAAAGACGAATATCTATTGCTCTTCACAGACTAAAACAACTAAATAAATTGTGGAGAGGGACAGATAGAACTACAACATTTAGATTTTTAAGAGCGTACATCTTTCCCATTGCAACACGCCTGCGAGACCTGGACACTTACTAAACAAGCTGAACAGCACTTAAATGTCTTTGAATATAAATGTTATAGACGAGTTCTAAGAATATCTTGGATGAAGAAAAGAACAACTGCATCAATAGCTGAATATTGAAGAAGGTTGGCTATTAAAGACAATAAAACAAAGAAAATTGAAATATCTTGGTCCCTGGAACGCCACGAAAGTTTGGAGAGAACAATAATGGAGGGGTATATGCCTGGGAAGAGAGGAAGAGGAATGCCAAAGAGAAGATGGGTGCAGGAAGTGGCGGATGATATCCTGATGGGTGTATTTGACTTGGGACATCTTGCTTGTGATCAAGAGTTTTTCCGGAAGGTTGTTATGGGAGCCAGGTTCTGCAAAGGACATGCTACTGAATGAATGAATGAATGAATGAATGAATGAATGAATGAATGAATGAATGAATAAGATGCAACAAGAGCATAAAATTGTTCCATAAACATTTACATTTTTTTTCCGAGAATCTCGGTGATTTTAGTGAGGAGCAAAGTGAAAGATCTAAAAACAATGGAAGGGAGATGCCAAAGACTGTTTGACGCCAACGTAACGGTAGATTATTGTTGGACGCATGAGCGTGACTGCCCAGGCATATCACATTCCAGGAAGTCCTCGAAAAGAAGCTTTTTGTGTGTTGACTATGTATTTAAAAAATGCTGGTGATAAAATTTTAATACATTTTTGGGGTGTTTTGTATTACAGTAATAAATGTAAATTCATTAGATATATTATAAATGCAGATTACAGTCAAGATGCCACTGATGGCACCCAACTTTAGACTTGTACATAAAAATTGCCCTACTTAGAAGGCAATTCTTAGTTATCTCAATAACAAGAGCTGATAGAAAAAATATGATTAGATTTCTGGAATCAACAACACAAAATTACCCAAGAACCGCTATACAATTTACGGCACCAAACTGTGTGTAAACTAGCTTTATCTATTGTCTGTGTTACAATCTCATCGGGAAAATATTGTCAAATGATTATGTGGTTGTTTCGGGATTTGAATTTCGGGATTGTCAAATGAATTTTGTGAACGTAAACAATGCACATTACCATGTTATGTATATATGACAGTATCTTTCTGGCATTTGTTCACGGAGTTAACCTTCCTGAGTAATATCGTAGGACATTTGAAAAGAACTGATTGTCATTCACTGGGTTTTTAATTCAATGAACATTTGAAGTCAATTGTCATCTAGTAGTAACAACACTCGATGGATACTGTAACTCATTTATCAAAGTTGTAGCGCAATCTTCGATTGACATCGTTTACCTGGGATTTGGTGGTGGACTGATGAGTTCCTGGGGCCTTTCTGAGAGATGGAGAGTGGGGGGGGGGGGGGGTCATCAACTCCGAGATTCCTTTCCAATTCAGTTCAGGCCCCAGGGAGTCATTTATCAGCAATACACGACGAGGACGTAAGGCAGAAGAAGTCTTGCATGGGTTTCGGTAACACCAGCACAGAGCTTGCGGACTCCCGAAGTGAGGTACATGGTACACGTTTATACGTAGCACAGCGCCTTTAATATGTCCACTTATGTATATACTTGTAAATAATGTGTGCAATATATGTGCTAAGGTGGAAGTGCTAGATTTCAAATCAGTATCAATCAGAGTGACATATAACAAGCCTCTTTCTGAAGCCCGCTGTATGTGAAATGAAATCTAACACCCGCAATCAGGGACATAAATCATGCAAGGAGAAAGAAATATATCTGGATAAACCGTCTGGTGCGAGGCCGGATGCCGCAGCTGATCTACAGCCAGGCATAAGTAACAGGATAACTGTTCCACATATTACTGTATATACATCAATTAAAACCACATAGGTAAGCGTGGCCGAATGGATCAGAACGCTCGTTCTTAAACATCCGGTGTGCTAATGTCGAGGTAGCCAGTTCAACACCTATACCTGACAGTTTGGCTAAAATGTTGTTGGTTTTTCGTCCTTGACTTAGGGACGAAAATTACAAGTACCCCTAAAGTCGGAGAAGGTTTGCCTGATGGCTAAGGACACTGGTAATAGGGAAAGCTAATCCACAAATCCAGAAAATCAATCCAGTGCACTGGAAGTAGTAACTCTTGTATGAACTACAGCAGACAGACAGAGAGACATAGACAAGCTTGAGGCTTAAAATATAATACGATACAGGACACTTGACCATAAGTCGAAGCTCTTGTTTGAAACATGAGTTCATCATCATCTTCTACTTTTGCCGTCAAGCGGCGTGGGGAGAAATAGTTAACTTTCCATTGTTACTGGATAGTGTCAATTCGTTTGATTGTACAATGTCTTTGATGTCAATCCATTTTCTTTTCGGATACACTCTTGTTCTAGTGTCAAATCTTCTTTGATGTGACGCCAATGCTGGTAACTGAAGATGAGATGGCCAAATCATGTTATCTTCTGCCATTCAATATATGTGGCACAAGGTGTTGATTTCACTGTCTGTCTGACAACATAGAATCCTTACTCTGTGTCTCCAGTGATTCAGTTGGTAGCTCTTCTCGGACATCTCGTCTCGTAGATGTTGATTTTGCTTATATGTTATTTTCATTAACGTCCATGTTTGACATTGATAGCATATGGTTGATATGCATATGTTATTTATTATTTGTCGTTCTTTTGCAGACATAAGTATACTTGAATATTTTTGTATTGGTATCAATTGATTTATAAGCGCAGGTGCTTTCAGACATTCTGATTTCGATGTTTCGGTCTATTCTTCCTTCTTCTGTGATTATACTCCCTAGATATTTAAATTCTTTAGCGTTCTACAAGGGCATATTATTTATATGTAGGTTTAGTGGACCAGAAGATCTGCTGACCTGCATTACTTCTGTTTTTGTTGTATTCATGTTCATGTTGCATTCTCTGCATTGTCAACTCGGTTTATTAATATGATTTGATAGACTGTCGTCGTCAAACTAGAGAAACGAGAGTTGCAGACATAAATAAGTAGCCAGCATGCAAATGCTGGCATTACTCCAGTGTTGGTAATTACGAATACCGGTTTTTAGACGAGTTTAATGCGTTTTGTTTTCGAAGTTGGCAGAATAAGTACGGTCTGGTCTGTCTTGTAGATACATTATGTATAAACATGAGCCCAGAAATGGATGTTGACTGCGTGCTCATATACAAGTCAGCGTGCGGTTCTTGTCTGAGACTAGTTACAGAAATAAACAAAGTTGGCAAGATTGAAATGTTGGTGATGCTAAAAAAGATAAAATTAGTTTGCGGAGGCAGTTAGTGGCTGAAAAACGAGTGGGCTTCACGACGAAATCTTAAAAGAATGATAGAAATCGCAATAACCATGCCATTTTATTGCAACCTGTCAATATTATTGTTAAGGATGGTAATAGTGTTAAGCACGTGACATCACTGTGCGGACGAACCACGGTGACGTCTTAAGGTCAGTTTCAAGATGGCTGTCCCACTTTTGACATGCAAAAAAGAAAACCGCGTTAAGTTATCCGTTTCTTGATCAGTGAAGGGGTGAAACCCATAGAAATTCATCGGCTAATAAAGATCCAGTGTGGTGATTACATCGAAATAATGATAAATTTGTTCTTTACTTTTTTCAGAATATATTCTCTCTCTCTCTCTCTCTCTCTCTCTCTCTCTCTCTCTCTCTCTCTCTCTCTCTCTCTCTCTCTCACACACACACACACACACACACACAAACACACAAACACACACATTCATTTAAGGTTTTCATTTGAAGCCCCCTGGTGTGCAGTTTTCAATGCGTGGCCCAAATTATGCGCCGATTGCAGTCAGTGGCTGATATAATTGGATGTAGTTTTCAGTTTGTGGCATAAACACATTAGATTTTGTTTCTTTTGGTCTTTGAAATAGCATTCACTGTCATTGATATGCACTAGTCGAAGTAGAGGGAATAAGACTGGACAAGACAAAAATGTAAAACTTTACAGAACATACTAGGATTCGAACCTGCTGTCTGTAAATGAGTGGAGTGGCATTTTGTTTAGATAAGACAACTGCAAAAGCTTTAATGGGATATAATCCAGTTAGTGATAGAATCCTCACTATTAGACTTAAAGGCCGTCCAAAAAACACAACTCTCATACAGATATATGCACCTACTTCAACAGCACAGGAGTACGAAATTGAAGATTTTTACAACACACTACAAGACACATTAAATAAGATTGGTCATAATGATATAGCAATAATAATGGGAGATTTTAATGCAAAAGTAGGTGCAGGAAGAGCTGAAAATGAGAGACACGTTTTAGGAAAATTTGGATTAGGAAATAGAAATGATGCAGGTGACAAATTAATTGAAATTTGCACAGAAAATGAGTTAACGATAGCCAACACACTTTTTAAACAACATCCAAGAAGACTCTTCACATGGAAGTCTCCAGACAGTTTTACCAAAAATCAGATAGATTATATTTTAATACAAAGAAGATGGAGAACAAGCATATCATCTGCAAAAACCCTACGAAGTGCAGACTGTGATACAGATCATCAGTTATTAGAAATCTGAAATTAAAACTCAAAAAGCTTTCCCGAGGACCAAGGCCACTTTGTTTTGATCTCACAAAAATACCAGACGCATACAACATAGAAGTTAGGAATTGCTTTGGGGTCTTGATGTCTGTACAAGAAGAAATGACACCTTTTGAACTGGCAGTACAAGCTAGAGGTATCTTGATAACTGCAGCCAAAGATTTCATTCCGACCAAGAAAAAGCAACTACAAAACTCAATATATACAAGATTGCTGTACCAGAATAGAGCAATATCATAAAGCTGGAAGAGATTATGAAATATTCAAAGAAATGAAGTTATTGACAAGAAATGTTCAACCTCAATTGAATGTTATCTGTGACAAGATGGGAAATACCTTAACAGAATCTAGACAAATTCTAGAAAGATGGCAGGAGTACTGCAGTGGAATGTATGATATGAGTGACAGTGAGGATATGAATGAGATACATGAGCCAATGACAGCAGAGACGGAACCTGAACCCTCATTAGATGAAATTGCTTGGGCTATAAGGAACCTGAAGAATGGTAAATCACCTGGATGTGATGAGATACCAGCTGAACTAATTAAAGCGGAAGGAGAAGAAAGCATACACATATATCATGCATTATGTACAAAGATTTGGAAATATGGTATATGGCCAAAAGATTGGAAGAGAACTATCTTCATTCCAATACCAAAAAAGGGCAACCTGAAATTATGCACCAACTATAGAACTGTTGCCCTGATCAGTCATGCAAGTAAAATTCTACAAATGTCATAATGCGAAGACTTAGTAAGAAAATGGAAGAAGAGATTAACGTGGTTCAAGCTGGATTTAGACAAGGAAGAGGAACAAGAGATCACATATTCAACATGCGTTTAATAATAGAGATGTGCAGAGAATTTAATATAAACCTATTCTCATGTTTTGTGGATTATTCAAAGGCATTTGACTGTGTACAGCATCAGAAACTTTGGGAAATCATGAGGAATATGGGCTTTCCATCACATGTAGTACATCTCATAAAAATGCTATATCTAGAACAACAAGCAGCAGTTGGAATAAATGGCGAGACATCAGATTGGTTTGACATCAAGCAAGGAATCCGTCAGGGCTGCGTGCTGTCACCCTATTTGTTTAACCTGTACGCCGAAAATATAATGAGAAATGTAAGAGATGATATAAACAGGGAGCCATATGATGCCCTAAATATCGGCGGTCATGACATACCAGAGATTCGATATGCTGATGATACAGTATTACTATCCACAACACAGAATGGCATAGAAAACCTAATAGCCTCAACCCAATTGAATAGTGAAAATCACAACTTATATCTTAACATAGCAAAAACAAAGATAATGCATACAGATAAAACTACTATGGAGAAAGAAATATACATTAATGGGAGAAAATTGGAGGTGGTGGAAAATTTTGAATATCTTGGGTCATTGATTACCAATAATGGCGACACAATGAAAGAAATTAAACGGCGACTATCCATTGCTCTTCAAAGACTAAAACAGATGAATAAATTATGGAGTAGGACAGACAGAACTACAAAAAATAGATTTTTAAGAGCATGCATCTTTCCCATTGCAACATACGCCTGTGAGACATGGACACTTACTAAACAAGCTGAACAGCGCATACATGCCTTTGAATATAAATGTTATAGACGAGTTCTAAGAATATCTTGGGTAAAGAAAAGAACAAATGCATCCATACTTCAAGAGTTGAATATTGAGGAGGAATGGCTATTAAAGACGATAAAGCAAAGAAAATTGAAGTATTTTGGTCACTTGAAACGTCATGACAGTTTGGAGAGAACAATAATGGAAAGGTATATGCGTGGGAAGAGAGGAAGAGGAAGGCCAAAGAGAAGATGGGTGCAGGATGTGGCGGATGATCTCCAGATGGGTGTATCAGACGCGGGACATCTTGCTTGTGATCGAGAAGTTTTCCGGAAGGTTGTTATGGGAGCGAGGTTCTGCAAAGGACATGCTACTGAATGAATGTCTGTAAATGAAGACATAGCCTAATTGTCCGAGTGTGGTAGACTACCCGGACGTGAAGTATATGGGTACACCACAGTGCAAAACAATTATTTTTTACTGCGCGTTTACGGGATAAATTAGTCATTCCGTTACAGTAATTATATAACAAGATACTTTTAATAGTTATATGCTAAGGAGATAAACGCTATTTTAATACAAACATGTCAAAGAAATTTCATGTAAAAGAGTTGTCACGTGATAGGCCTTCATATAAATTCGATCATCGTATTATAAGTTAGGGTGATCAACATATGTCATCTCGTTTTTCTTTCACAGAATGTTGTCTGGTACACATGTTATGATAGGTCCAAATAAATTAAATAAATGCATCATATTCATCATCGTGGGCCATACCGAAAAGCTTGGGCGGTCAAGGTTCGCCATCTCACAATATCACCAATATGGGATCAGATCTTGTCTCGATGATGTCTTCCTCTTGTTATGTTTTCATCAGGTTTGCCAGCTGTCACTAGGTTTAGCGTGCTCGATAATAAACCTTTGACTGTGTACCTTTAATTTTTCTAAGATACTAACGTTTGTCATCTGTCTTCTTCTTCTTCTTCTTCTTCTTCTTCTTCTTCTTCTTCTTCTTCTTCTTCTTCCTTCCTTCCTTCCTTCCTTCCTTCCTTCCTTCCTTACTTCCTTCCTTCCTTCCTTCCTTTCTTCTTCCTTCTTCCTTCCTTCCTTCCTCCTCCTCCTCCTCCTCCTCCTTCTTCTTCTTCTTCTTCTTCTTCTTCTTCCTTCTCCTCCTCTACGATGCTTTGGGTTTGCTTGAATGCTTCACATCTGCAAGAAGCAGAGTCAGTAAGCTGTTCGGAAGAGGTATGCTCTGTCCATAATGCCCTATTTTTAGTATGAAGAATTTGATCTGTACATTTCTGCTAGATTCTTTTATGCTGTCTTTTTCTGGTCTGTAGTTTTTGTTTCATTTCCTCTAAATTGATATCATAGATTGTTTCACTAGTGTTCTTGCAGCCCTAAAGGTCTGAGATGACCGGGCTGCTTGAAAGTTTCCTCCAGCCTTTGCCAAATCGTCTGCCATTTCATTTCCAGAGCTACCACAGTGGACTGGCATCCAGTGCATGAATCGTTCTGTTCTTGTAGACCAGGGGTCATCAAACTTTTTTCACGGCGGGCCAGATAACTGACAAAATGATGAGCGCGGGCCGGATAGTCATTCTGTACAATACTTGCTTCTCCGTGGCGAAGGTCTTACGGACGCGGTTCGTAATCCCGTATACCCACGTTCGAAACACAGCTGTGCGCGATTTGGCAGCAGACAACGTTGCGCTGGTTTTTACGCTATGATATGGGTGCCGTTCGTTCAGAAAGCAATGGTAAACTACTGAACGTAAACTTGCCAAGACATCAACAACAGCAAACAATGCTTGTGTTGACTGCAAACGCCCTGTAAAGGATATGCAGCTAACTTTAACAATAATTGCAAGCTAGAACGAAAGCTCTGGGAAAAAAGACGACACACACACACACACACACACACACGCACGCACGCACGCACGCACGCACGCACTAGAAAAGACAACCAACATATTTATTTACTAAATAAAGTTATCAAAGAAGGCGACGTTAGCAACAACAAAAAAATAGTCACATCAGACCTAATGTGCACATATCCGAATCTCACAAACTAAGCAGAAAAAGAGGTTAGTGAGATTTGTGAAACTGACGTATGGCTTTCAAGATACCATCAATGTTTGCTTTGGAATTGCTACATCAAATCAAGCGAATTGCTTTCAAATGTTCATCGGTCAATCTGATTCGATGAGATGACTTCACAGACTTAATTTTTGAAAATGTTTGCTCACAGACATAAGTTGTTCCAACCACTTGTGCCATACCAGCGGCAAATTTCTTGTTTCGGAAACTCAACATCAGGTAAGCAGCGGTACTTTCTTCTCTGTGCTTCTCTTCTTTCAACAAGTCATTTATTTGCAAATCAATTAGCTCCATCTGTAGTTCAACTGGCACATCATCAATGTTAAAATCAAACGGATTCTGAAACAGAAGAATGCCACTCTCAATTCTTTCAAGATCTGAAAATTTCTCCAATCTCTATGAAACAGTGGAAATGAGAAAAGTTTTCTCCTTCCAGTTGTGCTTTCAACAATGACAGCTTTCTCCGAAATCCATTGATGGTTCTGTAAAGATCACAGACGAGGTAATACTTTCCCTGAAGTTTCAAGTTCAGTTCATTCATGTCGACCCGAAATGACAACTTTGACAGCCAGGTGGGATCTGACAGCTGTGAACATGCTCTATTTTTTTCAGTGAGGAAAACATCTGTTTCGTTTCGGAGCTTGTAAAAATGAAGCAGGACTTTACTGTAGCTGAGCCACCTCAGTGATAATGAATAGTGATAAGGCAAGTCACAGAGTTCGGAATCAATTTCTTCAAGAAAAGCCTAGAATTGGCGGTGAATGAGTGCGTGTTCCCGATTGAAGTTCACAGCAGAAACGACTTGTTTCAGTACACAATTAATATCTAAGTCTTTCCAACAGAGTACTTGCTAATGTACAATGCAGTGTATGGACAGAGCGCCCGGAATGTGCAAATCTTCCAACTGAGTCCTGATCTTCCTCACCAGACCCTTCCTCACTCCAGCCATGTTTTTTCCTCCATCAACTGTAACACCTAGATGCTGATTCCACCGAAGGTTATAATCTTGCAAAATTGTTTGCACTTCCACGAAAATGACTTTCCCAGTTGTTATTCCATGCATACTGCAAACGGGTGCCAACTCTTCCGTTATCTGAAAGTCCAAACTGACACCACGAATGACAACGAGATGTTGTGACGTACTCGAGAGATCAGTAGACTCATCCAGCGCCAGAGAATACCACAACAAGTTCCTAGCTTTCTCGCGTATCTCTAACACTGTGTTCTCTCCAAGTTCTTCTGTTCTCCGCACAACTGAACTTGCCGAAAGGCTGATAGTTTCAAACAAATCGGCTTTCTTAGGACAAAGTCATTTGCTGCTTCGATCATACACTTTTTGATGAAGTTGCCATCAGTAAACGGTTGTCCTCGTCTGCCATCTTATGCACTGTATTGTAACTTGTACGAGTAACAGATTCTTTTTCAGCAAATTTTCCCGTGAAGAGATTTCTATGTGTTTCAAAACCATGTTTAAAGATCTCATATTTCCCAGAGTGTAACTTTCAGAAAACATTTAATATGTTGGTAGATGTTTTGTTTCGTAGTGACGCCGAAGATTGTACTCTTTCAAAACGGCAACACTTTCGCCGCATATTACGCAACTGGTTTTCTGGTCCTTTGTTTTCACAAAGAAGTACTTTACTCCCCATTCTTCATTGAAAAATCGACACTCGCGCGTCCACTTTTCTTTTGCTAGTAGCCATAATTAAGGGTGAAGTACACGCGATCTGAAAATGAAAAAAGACATTAAATTAGAAACATAATTAAAATCCTATTGAAACACAGAAAAGCAGAGGACAAGGGGTCACTGGTGAAGCTACGGCTCATCAAAGGTACATATACAGTTTATAGGTACCTTTGTGTAATCGCACTGAGATGATAGAGATAATAGCACAACGCCGACTGCTCAAGAGTCGTAGAAGAAGAGAGAAATAAGAAGACAAAGAGAATCTCATTCTATCTATACGGCTAACAAGAAAACACGATTTAGAGATATCAGAAGAAATTCAGGTCCGTGTACAGGGAATGAGAATAATGTAATTGAAAAGATACAACAACATCTTATTAATAATGCCAATTCCCTAATAAATAAAATTCATGATTAGATGCAATGACAAAATAGGCATCCCCATTGTCAGGGTCTTAAACTTGGCTCGCTAACCTAACACATGTGAGACAGTACAAGTACAACGTGATTTGACGTAAGGCTCAACGACACACCGTTCAATGGATTTATTCACATATCAAATACAGAACGATGATCACAACAATATATATGTAATACTTCAATACACTTACATCCACAATACAGCTCACAAGTCTAACACTCAAGATGTCCAGACACTCGACTTTCAAGCACAGAAAACCACACAACGCCTTTCTCTCATCATACGTCTGTCCGCGTCGAAGTCCCAGAGCTGTCTCCCGCTAGTTCGCAACTTGCCTCCCACCTGAGGTGGCTTCACGAGGCATGCGTGCGTCTTGCGTCGTCCTGGCCTGACCGCTGGTCGCTCGTCAGCCAGCAATCTTGCAGGCCGGTAACTACCACTCGCCTGGCGGCGTAACGAAGTTGCTGCATCCCTGCTAGGAGCTAAGTCGCCTGGCGGGCGTAACGATGTCACTGCATCACTGTACCCTTTCTGGACTCTGACACGGTTAGAATATTAACCCAGTGTGTACATATATTATACATGAAAGATGACATCTTTCATGAATTTGCCGGGGGAGCGTGTCAGAGTCCAGAAAGGTTGTGACATTATCAATGATGACATTTGATGGTGATGTTATGGTATCATCAATACACAGAGATGTTATGTCATGAGGTTTATCATTCACCTCTGGTAAATTTCCAATAATTACATCACACACTGGGTTTGTTAATGCAGCGCACTTTACTTTCCCAGTGAGGAAAGGTGTTTCAATATATGCCCATGCAAGTGGGTATTTCTCAATATTGCCTGAGAATGTTCTGCATGTTACGTGCCTGCCTGTATAGTCTGTAGGCATTATGAACGTTCTCTTCAGACCAATGAGTGAACTGCCCGTATCACGAAGGACTGTAGCAGACTTGCCATTCACATATCCGTGATGGATGATTATCTTGCCTTTTGAATCTACTACCAAATTAGCTTCTTCATTGGCAATAGGGATGGCGTGACCGCATGTTAAAATACCATCTTCATAGAAGGTGTTACAAACAGAACATTTATTTGCGCTAAACATGTCAAAAGCCTGTGCTGAGTTCACAGGATGTTTCTCTGGCTGTTCTTCATCAGACGACGAACTGTCAAACAAGGCGGCATTTGCTTTGTTGGTCATTTGCCTGCCTTTACAATCTTTCCGATGGTGTCCGTACGCCTTACAGAGGAAACATTTACGCAAACTTCTGAAGGATTTACGCTCCTTATCTTGTCTGTTTACCATGTTTAGTAGGTAAGTATGGTATCCTGGGTGCTTATCGCACATTTTCATTCTGATGATGTGAAAATTTACAATAAGTACAGTGATTAAACTTCTCAGAGGTAGGCCTATGAGGTTTCTGCCTACTATAGGGTTTGTCATAGTTAGCCGCTGCTACAAAATTAATGTCAGTAGCTTCAGTGGCAAAACAATGTTTGTTGGCTGTGTAATACGCCGAACCACGTCTCTCAATCTCATCTACACTAGTGCATTCATTCTCTTGCAAAAATTTTGAAAATGCTGATGGAATGGATGAAATGATTTTATCTCTAATGATCAGATCTTCTAGTCTCTGATAATTTTTGTCAATTTTAGCTGCTGAAGTCCATTTGGTAAATATATCTCGGACTAAGCAGAGGTAATCAGAGAACGTTTGAGTCGGTTTTGGGCTCAACTTGCTGAATTGTTCTCTGTAACCTGCCTCATCTAACATAAAATGTGCCATAATCTTAGATTTCAGATAATGGTAATCTTTTCTGAGGTCTAGGGGTATGATTTTCGCTTTGGGTGCGAGAGGTCCCGGGTTCATAATCCCGGACGGAGCCCCCACGTCCACACATGTCAGGGTCTTAAACTTGGCTCGCTAACCTAACACATGTGAGACAGTACAAGTACAACGTGATTTGACGTAAGACTCAACGACACACCGTTCAATGGATTTATTCACAGATCAAATACAGAACGATGATCACAACAATATATACTCGATACTTCAATACACTTACATCCACAATACAGCTCACAAGTCTAACTCTCAAGATGTCCAGACACTCGACTTTCAAGCACAGAAAACCACACAACGCCTTTCTCTCATCATACGTCTGTCCGAGTCGAAGTCCCAGAGCTGTCTGCCGCTAGTTCGCAACTTGCCTCCCACCTGAGGTGGCTTCACGAGGCATGCGTGCGTCTTGCGTCGTCCTGGCCTGACCGCTGGTCACTCGTCAGCCAGCAATCTTGCAGGCCGGTAACTACCACTCGCCTGGCGGCGTAACGAAGTTGCTGCATCCCTGCTAGGAGCTAAGTCGCCTGGCGGGCGTAACGATGTCACTGCATCACTGTACCCTTTCTGGACTCTGACACCCATGAATAAACATACACATGATCATCCTTCACTGTACCAGTGATCTTCCATCACAGCATGGGTAGTCATCCAACACAGTAGGAAAACCTCTCGATCATTGTCACCGACCGTTAGGGTGTTTCTATTGAAATAGACAGAAATCCCTATCCAAGAGTTTGCCGACAGTCTCTAGAAATTATGGCTCGTTACAAGAATGTCTAAAGGGATGGTCCCGATAGAAGAGACTGGGATTCACTTGGTAGACAAAGGCAGAAGGTGAAGAACACTCGTGTATGTAGGAAGCCCTAACACGAATGCCTAGTTTATCTGTCGGTGATCCTTCGTCAATTGATGGAGCCCCCTGTTTTAAATACTTTCACGCACTCACGCGCACACCTTGCGTTCAAAATGATCACGAGTGGAGTACGTTGGTGAAAGTATAAAACAATAATACTCTTTAATAATAAAAGAGAAAATGAAAATTGTGGTTCAAACTGGTGAACTATGATAGTTACATTTATGTTACAGGTACAAAAAATAAAATAGTTTTCTGATGCTTAGCTAGAATCGCATATCATCATTCACACCATCCAGACAGTGACACACTCAGAACACATGTAGACACAGAGTCACCTGAGATAATCTGATCTCGTTTAGGAATAGTGCTGGCTTTCGTTTGGATTATGTCTTGGAGTCGACCCTGGCATTCGACAGGTGTACGATGCTCCTCCGGATTCCAGGTTCCGTCTCCACTAGTTGGTGGCTCAAAGTTTCGGTAACCGGACCGGTTAGGCTTCAGCAGTATCAGCAGCGAGGCTCCTTAAATCAAACAAACAGTTGCAGACTCCTTAGTGTCTTGACAATAACAATGTGTCTGAGTGTTGGTGTTGTGTGTCTGTTGTGTATGTGTCAGATGCAGAACAGGAATAAAACAATTCCTCTCTGCTATTCTGTATCAAAAGCAAAGGCCAATAGTTCTTATCAGCTTGGCTATACCTTGTATGACATGATGATACAAGGTGAAAAAGGGTCCAGAAGTGGACACATTCTAAGACCACATGGTCCATTGGAATAGAACATGTAGACAAATCTTTGTTTGAAAAAAAACATTACAAAATGTACATGGTTGTAAAACTTGAAGTGACTCATATGCAATAATTACTGGTGTATTCCTTAACACCATGGTGAGGAAGTCCTGGGCAGCCAGGATGTTTCCCTAGATAGCTAAGGAAGGGCCAACAATAATTCAACCTAATCCCACATCAGTCATTAGGCATAAAGCAATCAAGTGTCGCCATGAAGTCGTGAGGTATACCCCACAGAATATACGAGCTAAAAGATAAGAAGAAGGCCAGCAGGCAAGCAAGGGGGCTGAGATATTCCAGGCATTGGGCTGTAGGATGTCTCAGTTATCCCTTGTGGAGTTATTTACTCCCCAAATTCTGATTCCTCACCACATAGTATTTGCTTTGAACTTTTGACCGTCAGTGTCGTGTTGTTCGGCATGGCGGTGAATCAGGGGTAAGCAAATTTATGTTTGAATATAAATCGCCTAGTATTATTGCTGGCATGTGAGAATCATGTTCCACATGTCTCTTCTACTTTCTGCCCACATGGCAAAATCATGTTATCATATTTTCAACAAAATATACATGTAAATACATTCACAAAATGCATATGAAAATAATCAGTAAGGTTCATACATTATATCTATATATATTTTTATCTATAAATATAATCTAGGCCTCACATGTTTTCTCTAAATGTCTCCCCTTTCAAATACCACGTTTCATAAATATACATGGTCGGGACAGTTTGGGTTTTCCCAATATCAGAATATAAATGTGTACACACTTCTTACTATAATCGTAATTATTATGTTTACTACACTCACCCCCAGTCTTATTGCAGCAATAAAGATCGGTTTTGGTATAATCTACCAAGGATGCCACTGGATATGGCAGCTCATTTAATGTAAGGTCTGCCTAGCACCTTCAGCTATAGTCATTGTGAACCGGACGGAAGTGGTTAGTCACAATTTCCGGTGCAGCCGTACTATTAGCATATCGCTGTTTTCCCGTTGCTAGGGAGTGACGGCCATATACTTGGTATTAATGATAAGGGTAGTAAAAACAGGGGATTTCCCTTGTGACATCATTTGATGACGTGAAAATATATGCTGTCCCCAATAGTACAGTGTGTAGTTTTAGTGCAGCAAATGTCTGCGTTGCTAATATGACGTCATTATTAGTAATTTAGCTGCCTACTAAATCCAGAATGTAAATTAGGAATTCCACTAACGTAGTAGTGGTGGTGTTTGCATAGTGATCCAGACTCATCCCGTCACATATGCCGTCCCTAGAGAAAAGTACGGCTCAGCGAACTTTTAGGGTGGATGAGCCTAGATTGACTATGCATTCTCACCAGATTATATCTGAACCAATTGTTCCCCTCTAGAGAAGGATCTATTAGACTTCTTTCGACTCCGGGGCTGGCTTGGTACTTTGGTATGACCTGGCGTTTCTCCAGATAAGTTTAGTGAGGATCCAGTCAGAGGTGGGTATGGAAAGCTAAGAGGTTCTTCCCTCCTCCCTACTTTCTGAACAACATTTAGAGCTACCAGATGTACTGGTCGTTCTTTTGCTCTGTCATAATATTTGCGGAGCACTTTAATGTGGTAGATTTTCATCTTACCTTTCATGAAGATTTTATATTTGGTGTTGGACACTTTCTCCATTATGGGGAATGGTCCTTGCCACTCAGTCTCCTTATTAGTCCCACTAGATCTTAAGAGTAACACTTTGTCCCCTACCGCTAGCGAATGTTTAGAGGAAGAAAATTTTCCTCTCTGGGGAGTCTTCCTAGCACTAGGAAGTTGGTTACAGCCAGGTGTTAGAGTTGGGATATGGGTCAGTGCACTTCCTACTATCATGGGAGTGGATGGTTCCCCTAAATAAACATATTTACTTCCCAGTATTATGTCATAGATAGGATCAGTCATCACTGCTGCCGATATAGTTCCCTTTACAAATCTAGAGTTAACTAACACTTGGGCTATTGGTAAAGTTAGGGTAGGCGAACTTCTTGTCGCACCCATAACTTCAACCATGTTTTGCGTCAACTGACCAGGTTTTACTAAGTGTGATGCTATTATGGCATCATACGTTAAACCCGTATCATGGAGACACTCGACCAACTGTCCATTGACATTGATCTTCTCTACCACTCGATGTCCTCTCATTTCGGGAGGCGGTGGTAGTGTAGTGGTTTTCTTCCCTACCGAGAAGCAAGCCGCAATCTGGGGTTTTGCTCTGCGCTTGCAGTCTGCCGTACTGTGGGAATTATTATGACAATTCGTGCAGTATGGTTTTCTAGCCCCAGATGTGGTTTTTTTTTTTTTTATGCTGCTGCTGAGGTTGCCTCTGGTCTGCTGGTATATTGCTAACGGTTTGTCCCTGATTGTTTGGAGGTGGGTTCTGTTGAGGTTGGGGAGGTTGTGATGGGACCAAGTCCCCATGGGCAGTCAAATATCTTTCAGCCAAGACTATCATTTCCCCCAGTGTTTGTGCCCCTTGTTCAATGATGAAAGTTTCCATCGGCTTCGACATACAGTTCCTCAGCTGCTCACCACAAAACCATCTCCCGCAAGCCCGCATAGGAGTGTTCATACTCTCCCAATGTCTCCCATTTACAGAGATAACTCTGCAGACGAGCGGACAATTGTGAGAATGACTCACCCCTCAGACGTCTTGCGGTTCGGAATTTCCGCTGATAAGCAGCTGAGGTTAACTCATATCTCTTCAATAAAGCCGATTTCAAACTTTCATAAGAGTGTTCATGGCCTGGAGGTAGTCCCTGAAAGACTACATACGCTTGTCCCCTCAGTGCCTGAGAAAGCTTCAAGTTCCAGTGTTCCCTAGCCAACCCAAATGACTCAGCTAATTTCTCGAATTTCTGAAGGTAACTATCCAATTGTTCCTGATTTTCCTCGAACGGCATCAAAGGAAAACTCATAGGACCCACATGAGAAGTCGAATGTAGCTGGGTTTCAATGCTTGGTGCCGGAGAGCTGGCGTTAGAACAGGTTGCTGATAGAGCTTGGTTTTCTAGCTCTTTCATCCTAAACTCATGCTGTCGGATTTTTTCGTTTTCCTGTAACTGCCTAAGTTCTTTCTCAGCCTCGGCCTCGATTTTCTTAAGCTCTGTCTCTGCTTCCAGTTTCTTAAGCTCGAGTTCATGCCTACGTATTTTATCTTCCCTGTCTTCTTTCCTTAACTCCCTCTCCATATCATGGACATATTTGGCTGCTTCGGGCTCCGATAACCCCATAGCTACCGCTGCTGCATGCAAATCTGCTGATGAACTCATGACTGAGTTTTGACTGAGAGGGTGAGTGATCAGTGGACTACAATTTCTATATCAATATTATACTACTTCCCAATTCAAGTTATACTAATACAATTGCAATAATTTACAAATCTTATTAGTACATACACAAAAATGGTTAGTACAAACAATGATACAAAACACACTTTCACTCTCTCAATCGAATGGAAACAACTAATTACAGAGTTTCCTAAACTACTCTACCCTTTACTGAGATGAGAAAAAAAAAATTTTGTACCAAGTAACACAATTTATTAGAAATATTTCTAATTAGCTGGGTAGATCCCGGACGAGCCCCCAGTTGTCACCGACCGTTATTGTGTTTCTATTGAAATAGACAGAAATCCCTATCCAAGAGTTTGCCGACAGTCTCTAGAAATTATGGCTCGTTACAAGAATGTCTAAAGGGATGGTCCCGATAGAAGAGACTGGGATTCACTTGGTAGACAAAGGCAGAAGGTGAAGAACACTCGTGTATGTAGGAAGCCCTAACACGAATGCCTAGTTTATCTGTCGGTGATCCTTCGTCAATTGATGGAGCCCCCTGTTTTAAATACTTTCACGCACTCACGCGCACACCTTGCGTTCAAAATGATCACGAGTGGAGTACGTTGGTGAAAGTATAAAACAATAATACTCTTTAATAATAAAAGAGAAAATGAAAATTGTGGTTCAACTGGTGAACTATGATAGTTACATTTATGTTACAGGTACAAAAATAAAATAGTTTTCTGATGCTTAGCTAGATCGCATATCATCATTCACACCATCCAGACAGTGACACACTCAGAACACATGTAGACACAGAGTCACCTGAGATAATCTGATCTCGTTTAGGAATAGTGCTGGCTTTCGTTTGGATTATGTCTTGGAGTCGACCCTGGCATTCGACAGGTGTACGATGCTCCTCCGGATTCCAGGTTCCGTCTCCACTAGTTGGTGGCTCAAAGTTTCGGTAACCGGACCGGTTAGGCTTCAGCAGTATCAGCAGCGAGGCTCCTTAAATCAACAAACAGTTGCAGACTCCTTAGTGTCTTGACAATAACAATGTGTCTGAGTGTTGGTGTTGTGTGTCTGTTGTGTATGTGTCAGATGCAGAACAGGAATAAAACAATTCCTCTCTGCTATTCTGTATCAAAAGCAAAGGCCAATAGTTCTTATCAGCTTGGCTATACCTTGTATGACATGATGATACAAGGTGAAAAAGGGTCCAGAAGTGGACACATTCTAAGACCACATGGTCCATTGGAATAGAACATGTAGACAAATCTTTGTTTGAAAAAAACATTACAAAATGTACATGGTTGTAAAACTTGAAGTGACTCATATGCAATAATTACTGGTGTATTCCTTAACACCATGGTGAGGAAGTCCTGGGCAGCCAGGATGTTTCCCTAGATAGCTAAGGAAGGGCCAACAATAATTCAACCTAATCCCACATCAGTCATTAGGCATAAAGCAATCAAGTGTCGCCATGAAGTCGTGAGGTATACCCCACAGAATATACGAGCTAAAAGATAAGAAGAAGGCCAGCAGGCAAGCAAGGGGGCTGAGATATTCCAGGCATTGGGCTGTAGGATGTCTCAGTTATCCCTTGTGGAGTTATTTACTCCCCAAATTCTGATTCCTCACCACATAGTATTTGCTTTGAACTTTTGACCGTCAGTGTCGTGTAGTTCGGCATGGCGGTGAATCAGGGGTAAGCAAATTTATGTTTGAATATAAATCGCCTAGTATTATTGCTGGCATGTGAGAATCATGTTCCACATGTCTCTTCTACTTCTGCCCACATGGCAAAATCATGTTATCATATTTTCAACAAAATATACATGTAAATACATTCACAAAATGCATATGAAAATAATCAGTAAGGTTCATACATTATATCTATATATATTTTTATCTATAAATATATCTAGGCCTCACATGTTTTCTCTAAATGTCTCCCCTTTCAAATACCACGTTTCATAAATATACATGGTCGGGACAGTTTTGGGTTTTCCCAATATCAGAATATAAATGTGTACACACTTCTTACTATAATCGTAATTATTATGTTACTACACTCACCCCCAGTCTTATTGCAGCAATAAAGATCGGTTTTGGTATAATCTACCAAGGATGCCACTGGATATGGCAGCTCATTTAATGTAAGGTCTGCCTAGCACCTCAGCTATAGTCATTGTGAACCGGACGGAAGTGGTTAGTCACAATTTCCGGTGCAGCCGTACTATTAGCATATCGCTGTTTTCCCGTTGCTAGGGAGTGACGGCCATATACTTGGTATTAATGATAAGGGTAGTAAAACAGGGGATTTCCCTTGTGACATCATTTGATGACGTGAAAATATATGCTGTCCCCAATAGTACAGTGTGTAGTTTTAGTGCAGCAAATGTCTGCGTTGCTAATATGACGTCATTATTAGTAATTTAGCTGCCTACTAAATCCAGAATGTAAATTAGGAATTCCACTAACGTAGTAGTGGTGGTGTTTGCATAGTGATCCAGACTCATCCCGTCACAATCATAAGCAAGAAGTCCCGCTTCAGATACATCCATCTGGAGATCATCTGCCACATCCTGCACCCATCTTCTCTTTGGCCTTCCTCTTCCTCGCTTCCGAGGCATATACCCCTCCATTATTGTTCTCAGACACAGACATAGTTATTATATTTCTGTATTCCTATTTAAACTATGAAGGTTCATTCAAAACTCACCGCGCAGCAGATAACTGTCAATCCACAATCAAGATCCTCTTGGATCTTTTGAATCTTCACAGGGCCTGACTGCCCTCTCAACTACGGTCTGGAAAAACAGTGGCCTCGCTCTTCCGTGCCTGGGGCATGTTCGCCCATCTGCTTGGTAGTGGCTCAGAGGGATGACTTCAATCCCTCTGCTGAAAATTAGACATCAGCATCTCTTCGGCCTCAGTTGCTCTCAAGGCCAAAGAGGCGGGAACATGGCGTAACTGAGATCTTATAGGCACGCCAACACAACATCCCAGCATCCTATGCATTTTTTACCAGGGTATCATAGGCTAATATACTCCATACTCTTGTAGAGCCGCGGCAGGCGGCTTCATTTGGTAATAGAATATATCTCATAATAAGGTTTGCAAAATATATAAATAGGGCCGCCTAAATAAACAGCTTAGTGCAGCCAAGAAGTCTCGGCACATGTGAAGATCTTCTATTATTCTAATCAAAATATTTACATTTAAATTGTATCACAATGCCTCGTGTTTCATACGTTGTATCAAGCAAGTTCGAGTACCGACGGCGAGCCGGATGAAATGTCGTCGCGTGCCGGATCCGGCCCGCGGGCCGTAGTTTGGTGACCCCTGTTGTAGACGGCATTCCAAGGCTGGTTTTTATTGTATGATGGTGGTGTACTGTTTGGAGAATGCGGTGATTTGAAGGACTGACTCTTCGTCTGCGAAGATCGTTTTTTTTTTTTTTTTGCGTTAATTTTGCTCCACTATTTAGGGTCTGTACAGCTAGTAGAAAGGTTACATCTCGAAAACTTCCCCATTCGTTTTCTATCTTTCCGTCGTATTCTTTGCATTTTCTAATAGAAATCACATTTCTGCAGCTATTGGATGTGTCTCTGTTGTTTATTATTGTTCATGTTTCAGGTGAATACGCGTTCTAGTATCTATATAACACCCCTTTTCCTCACTGCAATTGCTCCCTTTTATTGGTGAGTGTGTTTTCTACCTTGCAAATGGCTACATTTGCCAAGGTAATACTTGTTCTGATCTATACAGGATATCTTCCGTCAGATGTTATTATTGCTTCAAGATAGTAGTACCCACTCACCTGTTTAAGAATGTTTCTATTTACTTGACTATTTCATTGTGTTATGTCCTTCTTCCCGAAGATGAGCACCATTGCCGATTTCTTACAATTAAACTCTAGTTGATCACTGTGTACATGAACAAACCTGTTGTGGTTAGAAAAGAGTTGTTGTTGTTTGTACATCAAGAATGATGATGACCATTCATTTCATCCAGTGGGGTTGAAAGTATGGAGCCGTGAGTTCTAAGATGGCTTATAAGACCTATTTTGGCTCGAAATGTTCTTTGAAAATGTGGGCAAAGAATGCTTGACGTTCCAGGAGGAGGATCTCCTGCGGTGGCTTTTCTGTCCAGCCTTTTCTTCACAGCTCTTGCAGTCCTGGTTGCTTCAGAAGTGTCTGCACCCTTATGATATGATGTACACCACGAATTACGGTCTTTAGCAGCAGTCTCCCGGGTGTCTAGATGAATTCTAAAAGCTTTCAGTGAGATTTTCAGTGTCTTTAAAGTGTTTCCTCTGGTCGCCTTTGGAGCGTTTACCACAACGATGCTCGCCGTGAAAATACATTTATTTAGGGAGTCTGTGATCTGGCATACGAGTTAAGTGACCAGCCCAGCGAATCTGATTTTTTCATTAGTAGAGTGTGGTTAGAAAAGAGTACACAAATGCAAGGTGTGAACTTAAAGCCACGTTGTTGTTTGGCCGATGCGCTAAACACTGGTTCCGCAATTGTATATTATTTTTAATGAAGCAGAGATATCATTGTGTATTATTCTCCGTCCGCTGTACATAGAGTTAGCCTGGATATAGCACGGGTGGGCGAGCAGCATTGACACTTTTCTTACAAGGAATAAAACAGATATGCTGTCGATGCCTCGCTAGAGTGCCAGGCAAAGAGAAAGAGGATGTGCTGACTTCAAGTTCACCAGTGGTTAGATGTTTCACTATGGACACTGGGATGTAGTTAGAGATTAAGGCCGACTGCTCAGTGAAGGCACAGCAACAGGCGAAATCACCCGTTAAAGGAAGCTTGAATTTGGAATTCAGTCCATTAATAAATATCATCATTGCATTCTGAACACCTTCGCAGTGCTTCGGCCTCCTAAGCAGTAAATCCATCAGCGTTCATGACTAACTGTAAAACTGTAAAAAGGGACCATTTTTCACGACTTGAGATATATTAGATATATTGTGCTAGTTCCATATATGTCGACACCAACCGGCACTCGATAGGTGTCGTGGTCAGCCGGACATCTTTACTTCCCATGCAATTTCCCGGTACCTTTGCTAAGCTACGTCACCCTGGGAGACCAGGTCAATGACAGATTCTACCTCTTGAGGTGGATTCGAATACATGAACACTGGGCCAGCAGGCAAACGAGCTAGCCACTGCACTACCGCCGCTCCCACCTGTGTAATAAGATGAATGACTCGTTTCCGGTTTGTTTGTTTTCTTCCATTGGACGTCCACTGTATTAAGACACAGACTGATGTAGAATGATTAAACTGGAATCTGTGAATTATTGAAGCCGGCTGACGGTGATAAGCTCCGGCAAACGATCGCCCCAAAAGTAATGGGATTTCTCCCCTGGAAGTCGATGTCATCGACAAGTTATTGTCTTCACTTAGACAATTCCGGCTGGAGACTTTGTTTCTGACTCCGCCTCTAACTATGTCTGTCTGCCTGTCTGTCTGTATAATCAATATCTGTCGTCTTTCTTTCGGTCTGTCTGTTCTTCCTTTCTTTCGTTCTTTCTGTGTGTTTTTGGTTCTCTCCCCCCCCCCCCCTCCTTCCTTTCCTACTTTCTTTATTTCTCTTTTTTCATGTGGCAACATACTTATGTGAGTCTTGTGCTATTTCGCAAGAAGTTACTACTACATTCGGGGCTATTGAGCTACAATGTTAGATAAACATTCTTTTAATACCGTGAACCAACAAGAACAAACAGAAAAGCATTCTATAAGATCTGAACTAGAAAGGTAACTGAAGTATAAACATCGTCACGTTATGGAACTTTGCATATTTTTGTCACATTAAACGTCACAGTTGTTTTTGGAAAGAACAATGATGGAAGGTATGAGATGGGGGTCAGGGTAGAGCAGCACCAAGATGGACACAGAAAACTGACAACACGCTGTGCATGTAAATAGACAAGGCACTGAAACTGGCAAACGATCGAGAATCGAGAGGTGTCCTGCTTGAGGCTGACCAGCTGCATGATGATGCGTGCAATGACTGTGAATACACTACATACCTGGTTCCTTCCTTGGGTGCTGGGAATTCGATGAGAAACAGCACAATCAACTATTGTAGGAGGGAAATAGTAAATACAGAGGAAGATTGTTATTCCTATAAGGATAAGACATTTGTTATATTCGGTCACATTATTGTGGGGGTAGAGAATATTTTGACAACTGGAAAATGTTGATGGACTTAGAGACAGCTGAGGCTAGAGGGAGAAGATGATGGGCAGTTTAGCAGGGTGGCATGGAGACTGACATGTTTGGAACATATCAAGGGATTGGTAGATACATGGCTGAGGAGGAACGTGATGGCCGCCTGTCAGAAACACCTGAAGTTACATGAAAATAAACAGTGAAGAGGAATGAAGTAGGCTGTAAATTAATTATACGTGCGGTTTCAGGACCGAAGAGGTTGAACCGTCTGCCTTGCGCTTCGAAGGTTCTGTGTTCGATTCCGGTCTCCGTAATTCGGCTCACGAGTACTATTGTTTCCATGACTACTGGGGGTCGTCGCTGAAGCTACCAAGTTCGTGTTTTATGCAACGCTTTTGGTGGGCAGTCCTGCGTACAGATACATGGGACAAAACCCGGTGCAACGAAGTCGAATATTTCGCCGTTAAACATTCTTTTTAATAATTGCTCTCACATAACGCATGGGTTAAAAACGGGTGCCTGGAATTTTCCTGGGAGGTCACGGCTGTCGGCGTGATGTTGACAACGCCGCCCACCGACTTTTGATTGGTCTATAAAAATTGTGCTTTGGGGTGTTACAGGTCCTTAGGGAAATCAACATTATTTAAAATAATAAAATCTCCGACCTTGTAAAGTAGTACACACGTGTCTTCAAGTCGTCGGTGACTTTTAGTCTTATCACACTAGCAGTGAGAATCATTTAGGTTTCGCATGTTTGTCAAATGGCGTGTGAGCGAGAAAAATTGATGTAGAACAGCGCTGGCGATGTTAAGAGAACGCAAATTTGAGCCTGGGATCGTGGCTGGCCAAAATGAAGGTAAGATCGGCGTAGATTCTCTTTACTCTCAATCTAACCTTGTGTAACAACTAAAGAATGACCAGTACGACAATCAACACTGTGGTAACGACGAGTTAATGATGTTTGATTAAAATGTTGTTTCCATGTGATGATGAAGTCCAGCTGATGTCGTTGGCTGGATCTTACATGTTTCCATGTGACCTCTTTTGTTTAAAAAAGGAGTATGTGATACAGAGGTTGTTTCTGGTGCACTGCTACAGCAGCCTTTGTCCCTTATGCATTCATACGACAGATGTTTCATTTTCCAAAGCACACTGACCATGAATTCCAGTCATTCCCATCGCGAGCATTAAAATCAGCGAGTATATAAACGCAGCCAATTTTTTTTAACTGCATTGATCACAAATACTAACTCCTTATAGAAGGAATTCTTCACAATCTCAGAGGAAGTGAGTCCCGTTGCATATGCAATGATGACTGTAGCAAAACCACAAGAGTCTGCCAAGCGCAGAGATAATAGTTTTCCTTTACCTCAAGGTGACAATTCAATCACTCCCAATAGTGAATTCTTCACAGCAAAGCCCACTCCATGTTGCCTTATTTCTTCATGTCTTCTAACCTTCCAAAAACGGTGTCATTGTTTTCCCTGAGCGATCTTTCCTTGGGGAGACGAGTATCTTGCAGGCCAGCATTAACAATGTTAAGACGGTTGAGTTCGAAATCAATCACATTTGTTTTTCTCGTGTTGTCAATATCTGTCAGATCAGTGGAAAGCCCCGTACACATGGTTCTTATGTCCAGGTTGTCAGCTGTAGCTTCAGGTTTTTATTTTTATATTTAGTTCCCGGTGCTTTGGGTTTATAACCTGATATTCGGATTTTGTCCCAGCCCCAGCAGGTTGGAACAGATCAGCACCCAATTGGTTGGGTGACACCTAGAATAAGAAAAGCTGCAGAAGCTGTTGGATCAGCAAAGCATGCTCTAACTGTCCGCCTAACGAAGTTTTGATGCTAGACCAGTTGCCGATTAAGGTGTAGGGTTTGATCTATCCTCCTATGATATTTAGTCTTCAGGCTGTGTGTTCTCGCACCAGGATAAGACTTGTAGACTCTCAATTGCGCTCCTCCGTATGAAGTTGAAGACACAATATTGGGTGTCGGATTTGGTGAGCGCCGTCCTACATTCGGCGCTAACAGAAAGCAGGTAGTACCGTCTACTGTCATACGCAGCTCAGTCATATCTGACTAAGACCTAACAGAGTGAGAAAACATAAGAGGCAAGAAACCATCATACTTTATACGACTTCTGTAAATATGTGCTGGCTTTGTTGTTATTAGTCCGCGGCTTCATCAAGGCAGTCAACATATAAAGTAAAGTAGCCATTCCACATCTAATGGTATATTGGATATATGGTACTATCCCTATATTGTTATAGACCAATAGACACGCATTGAATACTGTTATCAATATCACACAACCGCCTTTACCTCCCAGAACATTTCCTGGTACAAGTGTTTGCCCTCTAGTCCTCTCTTTTGTTGTTTCATTATGTTTTAGCATGTGGACAATCTTTTTGATTAATTTTATCAATTTATATTCTCAGGTGCCATTATGTGTCCATTTCTTGTTCATTTGTTAGTTTTCAATCCAGGTGGTTCCTGTTATTTTCTCTATAGAACACAATTTCAGATTTATGTGTGAGTTTTTCATCACGTTGATGCATTGTACGACGTAGTTAACAAGCTTATGTCAACAAGTAAACGCATACAGCAAGTCATTACACCGACATGCCCGGTCTAACATATTGCGAACATTTTATGGTTGGGTTAATCGCTTGGTGTCGTTGTATTTACGTAAAACCCAGAAATATAAATCGCCATAGAAGTTGTATGATTGCCGATCAATACATGTGTGAATTTATTCCATGTGTATTTGAAATAATGCGAGGCTTGCCCGGTGATCGTTGTGTCTGGGTGATTTATTTCACATGTATAAATTGACCGGCGTCCCGCATAACACTTCAACTACTATTGTGAATTATGCTGTGGAGAATCAGTGATACTATTCAAAGATGTGAACAAACTTGTTTAACAAGAACTACATAAATAGGACATCATTATCATCACCATGTGCCTTGCCAGCTGGTGTAGACCTTCGTGTCTTTAAACAAATCTCGGTCAATGCTGCTTTGGATCAAATTTGCTGAAGAAATTCCTCAATAACATGGCTCCAGACACAGACATTTACTAGGGCATGTTTCCTTAGTGACTCAGTGAGTATGCTCAGGAAGATAGAGATGGAGTGGGTCCGAAGACAGTAGTTGTTGTCTCTGCGGCGGTCACGGCTGGCAAAGGTTATTTTCATTTTCGTGCCAGGGTATGCGAGTGTACACGGAAATTAGCGGTCTGACAAGCTTTCAGGTGAGGCTATTGTGGAGGGCAGACGTGCCATGGACCAGGCTGATATACTGAATGTTTTACGAGAAGTAAGTCGTTTGCGAGAACCAAGTGATGACTGTGAATCTATATCCATGGTAAGACTGCCAGAACTGCACGTTAAAAGATGGGTGGCCAAATAGGAACACTATGCAGGAAGCCAAAGAAGATTGATAAACCAGCACAGAACTGGTGTCATTAGCCTCTACACGCGGCGGAATTTATTGAGGAGGGGAACTGAACACGTATGGACTGAATGGTTCGATGTGCAGTGAGGATGATCTGTCTACTAACTAACTATTCCTCAATGTCACCGCTCAGTCCATCCAGCATCCTTCCTCTTGTCCCATCGATCTTACCAGCTGTTATGATATTCCCCAATGCCTCTTTTCTCATCGCACGACCAAAGAATGATGTTTGTCTGTTTATTATAGGTGTACGAATCAGGACATACTGGGCTTTTTCACGCACATAAATTAACAAGCTTCCAGTATGCAAGCCTGGGCTAGCTATTGTGGACTATGTTCATGAGAAAGAGTAGGAATATATTCATATGTTAACGACTATGTATAAAAGACTACGCAAACAGGACATTTAGGCATTTTCACGCGTATAAAATGACCGACATGCAATGCATTAGCAACTCAACTACTAGGGAGTATTATGTACTTGAGAAGGAGAAGTACTATACTTAAATGTTAATAAAACTTGTGAAATACTTCACAAATAGGACGTACAGGGCAACTTTCACATGTATAAATTAACCTGGTACCTATAAAATTTAGAACTACCCTTGTTGATTATTCTCTTGAGATCCAGCAGCACTATACTTAAATGTTAACAGAACCTGTGAGATACTTCATAACCATGAAGTACTGGGCACATGTGCGTGCTGAATATTTTATATGCAACCCGTATGTCCGCTTCACACTGGTAATGTAATCCTGAACAGCCTCACTTTCGAGATTTCCAACATCCTGTTTGTTCATCGCCCCTTTGTTATCATCGCATGATGCTTTCCACTTGAACATGTCGCCATGAGAGATTGGAAATGAACGAGAAAAAAATCATCCTTTATTCGCTCTTTTTTTTTTTAAATAAAATTATTATTTGTTGTAGTTTTTGTGTTCTCTTTGTGTCGTGTTTATGTTTCTTTCACACGCACAATATTCCTTTAAATGGCTGAGGGGTATAAAATGGAATTTCGATGTTTGATTGGATTTGATGTAATGTGTGTTGTGTTCTCTATGAAAGGCAAAAATATACTTGATTTTGTGGGAACTCTGGCGTGGGTATCGCATATCATTGATCTATGTGTGCATAATGTGTGTTATGAGAAAATCGCGGGTAAAAACGGCTTGTGTGTTTATCTTGATATATAACTAAACTTACATGTATAAATATGAAAAACAAAATAATAATAGAAACAATCTGACAAAAGTATGGACGTAACTTTAAAATGAAACGGCCAGAAACCAAGTATAGACATAATTAAAGAAACAATGCAAAATAACGAAAAAGTGAGCATTTAAAATTATGGCATTTCTTATATCATGTGCAATTGTTTACCAAGAAATCTTTAAGTCAGAAAGTTACTAAGATTTCCTAGTAATAAGACACTCCGAGAGCTTTGATTTTGTAGACAAGTTGTATAATAGTACAGTACTGTCAGTACGGGAGCATAGTGCCTAGATCAGTCTTTCCCAACGTGGGGCCCACGCCCCACAGGGGGGCAATTCAATTGTTAAGGGGGGCAATTCGAAAATGGAAGAAATCGGCTGGATATAACAAAACGGGGAGACTTGAGACTGAAGTTAACTAAATTGGAACCTGACATAAAATCTCTTTGCAGCAAGCATCAAGCGCAAGGGTCTCACTAAATTTAAATAATAAATAATTACTAATAATTAAAATAATATAGCAAAATCTTTCATTAAAATTATTGTCTACTTGAATTGCAGTTCTCCATTATCTTCTTCATATTCAGCATTCCGAGCCATTGAGGTTCTTTGATGCAGATACAAGCCGTCTCCATTCGTCTCTCTGGTTGACCTTCTCTTGCCAATTCGCTGATTCCAACTGCTTGTAGATCTGTATGTATATTATCTCTCCACCACCGTCTTCTTGGTCTACCTCGGGGTCTACGGTCATTTATTTCTTGAGTGTAAGCGAGTTTTGTTTCACTATTATCTTCCATTCTTTCTATATGCCACAGCCATTGCAGTATATTAGCCTTCATGATACAGGTGATTAGCGGGGACTTAAACAGATCATAAATGTCTTTGTTGCTTCTTCTTCTCCATTCTCCACTTTGTGTATCACTAATGGGCCCAAAGATGCGTCTTAAGACTTTGTTCTCACTGTCATCGACAGTGAGGGCCCTACGGGCCCAAAAACTTAAAAACATCCATCGGTCGGCCTAGCAGCTCTCCGAACACTAAACCGCAAAATGATTGCCGGACCGATGCAAATGAGGCTCGAAGGGATTCTTCTTTGTTTGCGGTTGTTTGCGGTGAATTAAAATTGAAGTACCGTGATTTCTTCCTAAAACCTATCACTCAAGTTTCTTTAGTGAAAATTTTAATTTTTTAATATTAAAAATAATGTATATGTTGGGGGGGGGGGGGGATAAGAATTTTAGAAAGGCTTGGGTGGGGTAAAGCACAAAAAAGGTTGGGAAACACTGGCCTAGGTGCTCGCCTTCCGGCTCTGTAAGTATCCATACAGATTCGAATTTTAAACGCTGACCCGGCTGTCGACCCGCTAAAAGTGGTTTCAGGAAATGTCATGGGAAGTCAAGACGGCCGGTGTGATACTGACCACATCACCCAGCGAGTGTTGATTGCTCTATACAAATATGGGTTTAGCATCACATGTCCAATGCGCCAAAGGCATGTGTAGAAGGCTACTTTGAGGTGTGATTGTCATTGTAGCACGACTTGGAATGAGCTGGTAGATGTGTTATGCTCCAATGAGGGGTGAAAGACAGAAGAGAACTGTCGTCGTAACCTTGTATAATAAGTAAAGCATGTTTTCATTTGTACTGGGTGGATTATCCAAACGTGAAATAGTTACATCGAACTTTTAAACAGAGGCCATGGCACTAAAGAACAGCATGCCATGGACACAAAGAAGTTGATGGAATTCTATTGTCACGAAATGAGAAGTGAACATAATCCAGAGAATGGTAAAAACTGGCAGGAATAATGGGAACAGAGCAAGATGTCGGCAGGAAGAAAAAGATACCGGCAATCTTGAATCATGACAATGTAAAGATTTCAGCGGATGAAGGGATAAATATCACAACAGGATATCCGAGCAAGAATGATCGAGAAAACAAATGGCGTGAAGGCGATAGTGCTGGAGAAGATAACAAGAATGGAGTCAGAAACATAAGCAGTGGAAGCGAAAGAATAGGAAGAAAAATAAAATTAGATAGAGGGAGGGAAAGTAGCAGGGGGGAAAGGAGTAGGAGTTGGTTTGTAAAAGACACGGAGGAGATGGAGAGGATGAAGATAGAAGGGGTAGGAAGAAAAAAAAGGGGTCGGGGGTTGTGGTGAATAAGAAGATGAAGAAGAAAGCAATAGGAGGAGAGGAAGGAGGAGGGGAGGGGAAGGAGACGGAATAGGCATAGGCGTAAGAAGAAGAATCACAGCGTGTATTCTTTCAGTCATGCACATTGCCAAGTCCTGATAGTATCAAATTAAATGGTCATTCACTTATTTAATAGCGAACGAAAGAAGAACTTATTAAACAATTTCCGTCATAGAATTTCAGAAAGATAACCCAACTTACATATTGTATTATTATTATTATTATTATTATTATTATTATTATTATTATTATTATTTAAGGTAGAGCTCAGTTTGAAACTATAGCAAGCAGTTACATACTTACGTACTTGTGGACCAGGCATGGCGCATATACTTGTATTGTCCTCATCTTGTGTGCGTGCTTGCGTGCGTGCGTGCGTGTAGTGTGCGTGCGTGCGTGTGTGTGCGTGTGCGTGTAGCGTGTGTGTGTGTGTATGTGTGTGTGTGTGTGTGTGTGTGTGTGTGTTTACTCTGATCCCATGATGTATGCTGTTTAATTAATTGTTGGATTATTTGTTTAGCATGCAATCACAATACGAGTACACTGCACATACAAAAACATAACGACTCATGTCAGTAAAATGTTATATAAGTTCAGATTTTTAAAATTTAGTTACTTATCCCTTACAGGACGTGGTAGTCAACCCGAGAGGTTTTAGCTGTAATTTCGTGGCAAGTTTACGTTCAATGGTCTGCCATTGCTTTCTTAACGACAAACACTCGTACCATTGTACGGAAACCAACACAATGCTGCCTGCTTCCAAATCGCCCGCAGCTGTGTTTCGAACGCGGTATGTGGGATTACGAATTGCATTCGTAACCTCTTCGCCACCGAGCCGACTACATAGATATAACTTATGAAAATATGTATGTGCCGTGTTTAAAAAAAAAATACACCCTACTTCAAATTAAACCCGCCGTCTTGATCCCCCTTCATTTTAGTTCCCAGGATCGGACACTGTTCAGCTAAAGTACAACTTTATGTTTTTCGTTCGTTATCTATTTTTAGCATTTCGTTTTTCTTGTCCGATGATGAAGGCTCCGGTGAAAATATTCACCCGCGTCTGTGTGTGTATTTTTTTTTTTTTTCATTCTTTCCTTTGTCGCGCTTGTTAGTCAAATGTCGTGTTTGTGTTCGTACTCCCACAGTCCTAGGTGGCTTATATAAGTAAGAACATACAAAAAAGAATAGTCAATTCTTTCGTAATCTGAATAGCAAACGTCAGTCCTCTCGTAGCCAATCCTCCTTTTCCCGCTAATATTTATGTGAGTAGTGCTTTATAACCGTTAACAAAAGAACGAAGAAGGGAACTGACCACCCGTTCTTCTATGTCGTTATCTAGAATATGTGACCGCATAATACTTGACACACTAAAGTAGTATGGAACTTGACACACTAAAGCAGTATGGAACTTGACATACTAAAGCAGTATGGAACTTGACACACTAAAGCAGTATGGAACTTGACACACTAAAGCTGTATGGAACTTGACACACTAAAGCTGTATGGGACTTGACACACTAGGGCAGTATGGAACTTGACACACTAAAGCTGTATGGAACTTGGCATACTAGGGCAGTATGGAACTTGACACACTAAAGCAGTATGGAACTTGACACACTAAAGCAGTATGGAACTTGACACACTAGAGCAGTATGGAACTTGACACACTAAAGCAGTATGGAACTTGACACACTAAAGCAGTATGGAACTTGACACACTAAAGCAGTATATAATACTATGGAACTCATTCATTCAGTAGCATGTCCTTTGCAGAACCTCGCTCCCATAACAACCTTCTGGAAAACTTCTCGGTCATAAGCAAGATGTCCCGCGTTCGATACACCCATCTGGAGATCATCTGCCACATCCTGCACTCATCTTCTCTTTGGTCTTCCGCTTCCTCTCTTCTCCAAACTATCATGACGTTTCACGGGACCAAAATATTTCAATTTTCTATGTTTTATACTACGGGACTACCTTTACCTTTACGTTTATTAAGGTGAAATACACGTTTTTGAGAGAAAGAAGATAAATAAACACATGTGTTAGTTAGTTAGTTAGTTAGTTAGTTAGTTAGTTAGTTAGTTAGTTAGTTAGTAGTTAGTCGACAGATCATCCTCATTGCACATCGAACCATTCAGTCCATAAGTGCTCGGATCCCCTCCTCAGCAAATCCCGCAGCGTGCAGCGGCTAACGACGCCAGTTCTGTGTTGGTTTATCAATCTTCTTTGGCTTCCTGCGTAGTGTTCTTGTTTGGCCACCCCTCTTTTAATTTGCTGTTCTCGCAGTCTGGCCATGGTTGTAGATTCACAGTCATCACCTGGTTCACGCAAAAGTCTTACTTCTCGTAGAGCATTTAGAATGTCAGCCTGGTCCATGGCGCGTCCACCTTCCACAGTAGCCTCACCTGCGAGCTTGTCAGCCCGCTCATTTCCTTGTACTCCCGCATGCCCTGGCACGAAGATGAAACTAATCTTTGCCAGCCGAGACCGCTCCAGAGGCAGCAACCATTCTCTTCGGATCGACCCCTCCTCTATCCTCTTGATCATGTTCATTGAGTCGCTAAGGAAACATGCCCTAGTGAATGTCTGTGTCTCGAGCCATGTTATTGCTTTACTTACTGCCATGACTTCCATGGTCAGGCTACTTGTGGTTTCAGTGAAAGCACCAGAGTCCTCCTTTACAATTCTCCCTCCGGCCCGAGCCGTAAAGGCCCATGAGCTTCTCACATGTCGGACGACCGATCTATCTGTGTAAATGACAGCATCACCGTCTAGCGAATTCTCGAAAATCAACGCTTGTACTTCAGCCTCCACAGCAGCCGGATTTTCTTGTCTGCATTTTCTATCTAGTTGGATGCAAACTGAAAAGGATGTGCAGAAATCTGTTGGCACTTGCGCCCACTCCTCGCCAGGTTAAGTCCTCAAGTGAACACACCTGTTGAAGAATGTCTTCGGCTTGACCCATCCACGACCGTCCTCTTTTTAACCTGCTGCCCTTCACCTTCCTAATTTCACTATGCAGTGGATGTTGTGTGTTTGCGTTAACTCTGAGGTAGGCGCGTGCCCTGCAAACTTGTATTCTGTCTTCAATGGTTGGCGCTCATAGAAGTGAGGAGAAGAAAGTAGAGACTAGAGGGCGCGCTAGACAACATAAACATTGAAGGCTATAGTTACCAACCGGGATTCGAACCTGTTATCTCCAAATGATGACGGCGCTTCGCTGCAGGTATAAGTGTACTTCAACACATGACTTCCACATCCCACCCCCAATTGATGTTGGAGAGAAGTAAAGATGGCGTAACCACACACGGTTAACTTACCTATCACTCGTCACAAAACGATATTATAAAGACACTCGTCTACCATCATCATCACTATCAAATGCCATGCCAGGTGGCGTAAGCGTTCATGTCTCTCTAAATATCTCGGTCTTTGGTGTTCTGGATCAACTCTGCTGACGGTATTCCTCAATGCCACAGTCTTAATCTTTTCAGCATCATTTCTCTTGTTCGGCCTCTACCTCTCTTTCCCGTCAATTTTTCCAGTCGTCACGACGTTCTCCAAAGCCTCTCTTATCATAACATGACTAAAGAAAGCTGTTTGTTTCTTTCTTGTTGTTATATATAATGTTACTATAGTCTATAGCTATACATAAACCGCTAGATGTGTAGACAGTTATGATTCAATAGAGTTTGTGCTTGCTATTGGAGTGTTGTAACTTGAACTTCCATAACACTATTCTGCGATGAAGGGTTAATGTTTATACTCTTTCCTTTCCTCCTCCACTTGGGCTAAAATCGGCCGTTAGTAATTGCGTTCCTTTACATTTTATCTACGTGTAATCATCGAATGAAATCTCAGTTGTCTAGATGTAAAATTAGTTGCATGCCCCTTACAGGACAAGGGATTGCCACTGCTTTCTTGACGACCGACGCTCATACCAGTAGAATCAACGCAGAGCGGTCTGCTACCAAATCGCCTTGGGCAGGTTTGGAACCCTCGACTCGGTATGTAGGAGAATAGTGAATCGTGTTCACTGCCACTAAGCCACAGCGTAGATGTACCTAAAAGATAACTGCCAAAAGTTGGCCTGGTTGTTGGCGTCCAGCCAGCTCGGTTAGCTCGGTTTGATAATGTTGTGCCAAGACGAACCACGTAACGAATACCTGTTCCCACGGACTGTTTGTCTGCCCTCACCTCCAAATCAACAACTAGCTTTGGCAACGGTATTATTCACTATTTTTATATGTACGAGATTTAATAATGTGAAACAACGAAACGTGGTTTTATGCAAGGCACAGACTACGTCACTTCTCTGTTTGGAGCTGAATACTGATAAAATAACAATATCCACCGGAAAATGCAGACACTTCAGGAGTTATGTTATGTTATATTGAACGATGTCACTGTGATGTGACTGTCACGACCAGGTGTCTAAGAATGTATAATAAACATGTGGCATCCCATTAATCAACACATGACAGATGTTCAACTGAGACTATTCAACGATAATGTTCTACACAGCAGCCACGGAACAATCCATCGAACAAGGCTTCAAAATAAAACATTTATTGAACATACAAGATCAGCCATCAGATGAGTGATGAAGTCCGTCTCTGTCATTCAACTATACTGTCACAACTGTCATCTACAGCTTTGCGGTGTAGGACAGGGGTCTTTTGAGCTTGAGGAATTGAGACGGCCTGGCTAGTGCAGTCGCTGCCAACTGTTCGGGTTAGGGTTTCCTTTTTTGCACGAGACAGAAACAAATCCATAACTTACCAAGAATTCGAACCCGGGTCTGCCTAAGGAAAACCGACATTCTAGCCACTCGGCCAGCAACTCCCCATTGAACTATACAATAGTAGCAATTCATTAATGACCAAGCTCCTCCTGGTAATGACATCTCCTGCAGCCATTCAATGCATGCGATAATCCTCAGTTAACCATTGAACGTTCACGTTTATTTTTGTAATCTCACTCAGCCACAGAATTCCAGCTACCTCCTTTCTGGAAATACAAACAGTTAGGTATGTGTAGCTCCTGCGACAGGATGAGACACACTAAACACGGACACAGTGTACATACCTTACAATTGACTCGATAAAGATGAACATAAATAACAGAGAAAAACACCCACACCCCTCCACCCCCCCCCCCCCCCCCACCCCCCCCCCACAACAAAAAAAACAACAACAAACAAAACAAAAACAAACGACAATCCAAAAAATATATAATAATAAAATAATAAAATAACAATAAGTATAGGAGGACACAACATATGACGTTGCGATTATATAAATCTTCATAAGAGACAGGACAACACAAATAGATCTAAAGGAAAAAAAACATAAAATTATAAAATAATATTAAAACACAACTCCTTCATTGTCAGGAAAGCACAAACGTTGAGTCCAGTTCGATTTTGAAAGGTGCTATTTTTCTACGAAGATGGAGTCCAATTCAGCTGTAAAATTGCCAAATAAGATATGTGTGGCCAAAGGTGTGCAAACAGTCAGATATGAATATATAGATGGAAGTCAGCCGAGTTATACAGTTGCATCTACAACAGTATTGATTCCTGCTGGATGGATGCATCCCAGAGAGTTGATTAATTGGTTTTCAATGCTAAGTAGTTAACATGCAGTGTCTTTCCCACTTCCTTATTGGTAATTTATTTTAGCAAAATTTGGCATTGTAGGATTATGCGAAATAGGATAGAACGTGGCTGGCAAACAAGCTCCTTAGCACAGGCATGTCATGAGGGAGACATAAAGAACACATAGATAGGAACTTGAAAGCCAGAGATTAATCATGTGAGAGAGCACTGGGGGAGCAGCAGGAGATATAACAAGATAGAACGGCTAGGCATGAGTTGGTTGAGGGCCTATGCTCCAACAGGAGACACGGGAAGTAAAACGAACGAATAAACGAACGAACTTTATGTTCAAATGGTTAACAATTGGGCACACAGACCCGTCTGACACTCTGCTCGTCTTGTCTCTCTACTGTCAAACAACACAAGGGCCAAGTTCAGACAACTCTTCCCAACCCAGCGACAAAATGCGTAACATATAGCTATAACTGAATCCCGAGCGAAAAGTTGGTAAACCTGCCGATTATTCCTAAGACTATTGAGACTTGTTGCTCACATTTATTAATATTATACCTCACAAGTTGTTGATGTGGCATTCCATGATCCGAAAAGTTTTGTTTGGAAATCATTAACAACCCAAATACCCAAATGTCGAACTGATTATAGTGATGCATTATATGCGTCTTACTTTTAATCAGTAAATGGGGGTTGTATTGATTCTAGCGATTGTGTACACTACACTGGCAAACTAGCGATCGCCAGTTCGTCAGCATCTCGGAGCCCGATCCCCTCAAAGTGCCCATGCCATTCGCAGCATTTATAATCACGTATTGCACACGATTCATTCTGTCCCTCGTATATGATTATCGAGTATTGACAAACGAAGGCTGGGGTAATCTTCTGTTGTTAGGGGCATGCCCTGATATTTTCCTTGTTCCATGGTTTCCGGGGAATCGTTATTGTAACTGTATCACATACTGGGCTTCTGTCCCTACGTTTTATCACTCACTTTTGTTTCTGGTGATATATTTTCTTGTTCCTTTCATACCTTATTTTTCTAAAGCAGTCCTGCATTAGTCTCATTTCGAGCCGTGTTATTTGTGAATCTATTCCACACTGCCCCTGTTTTGACGTCATTGTAGCATTTCTTATCTTCTTTTTTTTTTTCAAACACTTGGTTTATAAAAATATGAGGCTAGCAGCATACATTCAGTACGCCTCAAACTGTTGTTTTATAAAAAATATGAGGCTACCAGCATACATTCAGTACGCCTCAAACAGTTGGTTTATAAAAATATGAGGCTAGCAGCATACATTCAGTACGCCTCAAACAGTTGGTTTATAAAAATATGAGGCTAACAGCATACATTCAGTACGCCTCAAACGGTCGGTTTATAAAAATATGAGGCTAGCAGCATACACTCAGTACGCCTCAAACAGTTGGTTTATAAAAATATGAGGCTAGCAGCATACATTCAGTACGCCTCAAACAGTTGGTTTATAAAAATATGAGGCTAGCAGCATACATTCAGTACGCCTCAAACAGTTGGTTTATAAAAAATATGAGGCTAGCAGCATACATTCAGTACGCCTCAAACAGTTGGTTTATAAAAATATGAGGCTAGCAGCATACATTCAGTACGCCTCAAACAGTCGGTTTGTAAAAATATGAGGCTAACAGCATAGGCCCAGTACGCCTCAAACAGTTGGTTTATAAAAATATGAGGCTAGCAGCATACATTCAGTACGCCTCAAACAGTTGGTTTATAAAAATATGAGGCTAGCAGCATACATTCAGTACGCCTCAAACAGTTGGTTTATAAAAATATGAGGCTAGCAGCATACATTCAGTACGCCTCAAACAGTCGGTTTATAAAAATATGAGGCTAGCAGCATACACTCAGTACGCCTCAAACAGTTGGTTTATAAAAATATGAGGCTAGCAGCATACATTCAGTACGCCTCAAACAGTGGTTTATAAAAATATGAGGCTAGCAGCATACATTCAGTACGCCTCAAACAGTGGTTTATAAAATATGAGGCTAGCAGCATACATTCAGTACGCCTCAAACTGTTGTTTTATAAAAAAAATATGAGGCTAGCAGCATACACTCAGTACGCCTCAAACAGTTGGTTTATAAAAATATGAGGCTAGCAGCATACATTCAGTACGCCTCAAAACAGTGGTTTATAAAAATATGAGGCTAGCAGCATACATTCAGTACGCCTCAAACAGTTGGTTTATAAAAATATGAGGCTAGCAGCATACATTCAGTACGCCTCAAACAGTCGGTTTATAAAAATATGAGGCTAACAGCATAGGCCCAGTACGCCTCAAACAGTTGGTTTATAAAAAATATGAGGCTAGCAGCATACATTCAGTACGCCTCAAACAGTTGGTTTATAAAAATATGAGGCTAGCAGCATACATTCAGTACGCCTCAAACAGTCGGTTTATAAAAATATGAGGCTAACAGCATAGGCCCAGTACGCCTCAAACAGTTGGTTTATAAAAATATGAGGCTAGCAGCATACATTCAGTACGCCTCAAACAGTTGGTTTATAAAAATATGAGGCTAGCAGCATACATTCAGTACGCCTCAAACAGTTGGTTTATAAAAATATGAGGCTAGCAGCATACATTCAGTACGCCTCAAACAGTCGGTTTATAAAAATATGAGGCTAACAGCATAGGCCCAGTACGCCTCAAACAGTTGGTTTATAAAAATATGAAGCTAGCAGCATACACTCAGTAGGCCTAGGCGTGCAACAATGCCCTCTACCTGTATGATGGCGGCTGATATGGTGATGGACGGAAGGTGGAAGACCATCTCGGCCTGATATAGATATAATCTATGATGAGACCAAGAGACTTATCAGAAGCACTTACAGAACCAAGTGGGAATCTGTGCATCTAGGTCACCAGGGAGATGATGAACATTACCAATTACAGAGAAGTGAACAAGTAACAATCTTCAGACTCCGGACTATACGCGACAGACTGAAATGCCATATGTTTAATAACCTAAAGATATGAGTTAGTTGGTCGACAGATCATCCTCATTGCACATAGAACCATTCAGTCCATAAGTGTTCGGATCCCCTCCTCAGTAAATCCCGCAGCGTGTAGCGGCTAACGACACCAGTTCTGTGTTGGTTTATTAATCTTCTCTGACTTCCCGCGTAGTGTTCTTGTTTGGCTACACCTCTTTTAATTTTATGTTCTCGCAGTCTGACCGTGGTACTGAAAGATCTATCTCTTTACTATCTCATACACTAAAGCTATTAATGAATGCAACTATGGGGCTGATAAAATGATAATGAAACATTTGTTGTAAGAGTATCCACCGTATGCAGAAGAAGGACAACTATTTTGGCTACACCCTTTCCGTTTGAGGACAAAGAATTGGGCACCCTGACCAGTCTGACATTCTGCCCATCTTGTCACTTTACTGTCAAACAACTCAGGGGCTAAGTTCAGACAACTCTTCCCAATGCGACCTCAAAAACCGTAACAGAGATGGTGTGAACAAGATCAAAGTTGACAGATTTTTTTTTACAAATATATATTCATAATGACGTGTGAAATTGTACGAAAACGTGTGGGTAGTATACCATATTTCCAATGTCACGACCACATGGAAAATAGAGTCCACTTTTCGAACATAATCTTCCAACACGGTTTAATAACTTTCAGCACATCGCAAATCCAAAACTGTTGTTTTATCTATAGCCCAAAAAAACAAAGAAAATCAAATACAGCGATCGGAAAACCGTTTAGGGATGTCTTCACAATCTTGTCGCATTGTCTCTTCACGTTGGACATCTTCCCGCGAGAAGACATCCCTGATGAGAAGACCTACAGATGTAATTGTCCCTGAGTTTGACATTGTTACGGAAGCCCTTTAAGTTGGTTGTCAGGTTTCCGGAAGTGAACACCGATGAGACTAGAACCCAGTTCTGTCAATGTGTCTCGGGATTTCTCTACATGCGCTGTACACTGATTTAAATTGCTAATTATAGCAATTTTATCTGTCTAGTTTTCTTTTGCCGCCATTGTTATAGCTTTTTGTTCATTATAGCAGCAAAAACATTATCTTTCTTGTTTATTAAATTTTATGAAACAATTAACAAAAGAATGTAAGTTCGTGTATAGAAGTAGTTGCAATAGTAATTTGTTTTTATTATGGCGGGTCGATGCTGTATGAAGAACTTTCATAAAACTATCCGCGTAAGGTTTTCTGAATATTTATGCTGTCCCCATAGGGGACTCTTAGTCCTTATTCGTTTAGTATTCTTTATTTCCGCTGTCCCTGTTATACCTTTCAAGAGTCTGGCTAAGAAGGAGAGCTTTTCTATACGTGTACAATGTCGTTAGAGGCACAGTGGCATAGTGGTTGGTGCGCTCAACTGCCAAGACAGTTCCGAGTTCATTTCCCAGCAGAGGATGAATTATATTTCGGACTGTTACGGCTCTGGGGTCAACCCAGCCTCATAAATATGGCCATCAGACAATTTTAAGAATTGTCTGGAATTTATTTGGGAAGGAAAAGCGACAATGAAGAAAATGACCACTACACTGCATATGTCGTGACTTAGATTATGTGGCGGAAAAACACGTCAGCTTCTAACGGCATTACTTGTTGTAGGACTACTTTCACCTGTACAATATCCCTGCGAGCTGCAAACAAAATGCTGTTCGCCGACTTTGCTATTCCGCTAATCTATGACTTGCGGTGTCTGACTCTGTTTTGGATGTACCTAAATGCCAATGCAGTTTGCAGTATTCATTGTGTATGTGACTTAACCATCTGATTCGCTGTCTCTCAATAAAATCCATTGCTGATGTCATACTCGATCTTTTTATTAAGACTTCATTTCTGATTGTATCTCTCATCACATTAATTATTCTTCTAAGGCGTTTAGATGTGTTTTATTAGTTCAAACGATCTACTTTGGTCTCTAGCTTGCACATTCGCATGGTGCCTGGACCGCCGACTTGCCTTCTTTCATCAAGACGTGACACCTGGAGTGTCAGAACAAAGCATTAATTCAGTTTTTTTTGGTGCATTCGGTCACATTTTTAAACACAAGCGTAGACCATACACATTCTATTACTTCTAGTATTTGCCATACTGGTGTGTACTGGACTGATTTTGCTTTCCCTGTTACCAGTGTCCCTCGTCGTCAGGCGAATACACTCCGACTTCTGAGGCACTAGTAATTTACGTCCCCACGTCAAGGACAAGAAGTAAACATTTTAGTCCAGCTGACCGGTGCAAGTAGCACAAGTAGTAATGGAAATGAAATATTATAAGATTAGCATTTTGAGAATAATATGGTGAGGGCATGAAAGAGGATGTAGGAGACAGCAACAGATTGCAGGGTTTGGTGTAATTGGGTAAGTAACTATACTCCAAAGCGAGATAAACGGCAGAAGAAGAAGATATATCACATATAATTGGTCTTGGCTATAAACTGGGTAGACGTTTTCTTCCTACATTCACTGACGGTAATCCAGTCACTGGGAAGCATCAAGTCAATGATAATGATCTAGTCCAGGGGTGGGCAAACTTTTCGTGCGTAGGGCCGCATTGAGAAATGTAAAGCTAATGGCGGGCCGCATATACATAAATCCATTTTGTTTACAGCAACCTATCACAATGAGTAATTATTAATTATTTATAGGTTATTAAGCAGTATAAATAACTAATTATTACAATTTTATTTTACTTATACACTTATACATTATATTTGACAATACGGACAAAAACTTTTACTAATTTGTTAACACGATTTTACAACTTATTATAACAAATATTTTTTATTATCTATCAATGGCTTTAATTTAGACACACGGCGACTACATTGTCACTACAGTTGTTGATTTCTAATGAGATGTATGTAACTGCTTGCAATTTTTGACAATATTCTTGAAATCTGGAGCAAGTTTACTTGTTGAAATTCGCATGACAGCATGCAGGTTGCAGTCCGACAATAAAGACCTATTCTTAGATTTGATGATCTTCAAGCAAGAGAATGCTTGTTCGCAAATGTATGTTGATCCAAATAATGATACAAGTTTAGCTGCAAAGTTTTTCAAGTTGGGAAATAATTCTTGTGATAAAGATCCATATAAATCCAGCAAACAATCTGTCTTGAATTTCTCTTTCAGGTCCTTATCTGCTTGTAAGTCAAGCAAGCTCCAACTGTATGTCCTCTGTGGCTGTATCAGCTTCTGCACTAAAAGGTGAAACTGAGGAATATTGAAACTATGGCTCTAATTTCTTGAAATCTTGGAATCTCCATCCAAATTCTTCAATCAATGCATCTAATTGGGCTTTGTATTTTTCAGTCATTTCACCAGAAATGGTTTCTTGTTTCAGCACAGGGAAGTGACAAAATCATTTTTCACAGTGAGAGTTTTGCCTGAAATGATTTTACATATACATACAATTCATGTGCAAACACACCATTGCCCTGAAGATTGACATTCAGTTTATTTAACTTTTCCATAATCATGGGGAAACACTTCCTCCAATACACACGGGGAGGAGCTCGAGACTGCACTGGAAACCATCGACCTGGTTTGTATCAACAGTGGCTGTGTCACCAGGACAGCAAGCCGTCCAGGCGATGAGGACAGTGCTATTGATCTGGCGCTAGTTTCACCTTCACTCACTACAGTGTGTAGATGGGGTGTCCTAGGACACCATGGCAGCGACCACCACCCTTGCAGCATATTGGTGGAGAAAGGCAGAACCAGGCAGCACAAGCTAAAGGTAAAGACGTTCCAGTATGGACAGTACAGGGCAAGATGTGGTGAGTAAAATAAGACGTGACAAGCGCAGAACGTTTCAGGGCAGGAAAAAAAGCTGGGAGCAGCCACCGTGGTGGAGTTTCGAGGTGGAGAAGGCTTGGGTGGATAAGCGTAGTGCTGTAAGGAGATGGCAAAATGCCAAGAAGAACAGAGCTGGTCATCCTAGTCCCTGTTTGCACTTAGAAAGAGAGATGCACACAAAAGTAAGCTATTTCAAAAAACTGGTCAACGTGGTTAAAAGCGAAAAATGGGCAGAGGTGTGTCAAAGAGTAAGCACAGACAAGTCACTGAAATTGTTCTGGCGACTACATAAAAGCATGAGTGGTGTAGTCAAGAATAAGAGCATTTCAGACTTCCAAGGTGCTGACCTCACCTGGCAGAGGACTGACGAGGACAAGGGCAAAGCCCTTTTTGAACGCTACCTTGAGCAGGGCAACCAGACAGACATGGGAGGCCGAAATCTGGCCAAGGAGGTCACCTCAGACAGATGCAAGGCCCAGAACACTTCGGAGGAAGACACAGTGACAGTGAAAGAAATCAAGGCTGTGCATCGACGATCAAAAAACAGTGCTCCAGGTCCTGATGGCATAAGATACGACGACATAAATAGGTGTACCGACAATGAGCTAGAGAAACTAGCAGACATGTACAACAACAGTATAGGGAGTGCTAGCATCAAGGAGGAATGGTTACACAGCTATCTGATTCCCTTGCCGAAGCCTGACAAAGACCACAAAAAAAAATTCAGGGATATCGAATTATAACCATGCAGAATACAATAGGCAAGCTGCTGGAGAAGGTAATTGCCAGGAAAATATCAAGCCAACTAGAGAGGCAAGGTGTTTTCCCACCTACCCTGGGTGGGTACCGTCCAAAAAGAGAAACCTGGACCAATGCAGCAGTCTTTGCCCATGATGTCTATGAAGGTTTCCACTCAGGCACTGAAACCGTTGCTGCAGCGATTGATCTTGAGGGACGCATACAACAGAGTACCACTGGATTTTTTAATGTTTCAGCTTCTTGAACTAAACGTAAGTCCATTCCTCCTTAGTTGGATCGCTGCAGCCCTCTACCAACGGAAAGTAGTTTTTAGATGTGGCAGTTGGACTTCGGAACCAACAACAATATATCCTGGCCTACCACAGGGATCACCATTATCTCCGGTACTGTTCAACGCCTACACAGTGAGAATCACCAGTGAGCAGATCACTGGACCTGGCAGGACATTGTCGTATGCCGATGATGTTTTAGTATATCGTCAGGGTAAGGATAGAGAGGAGGTTGCGGTGGAACTACAAACCGAACTCAATCGCATAAGTACTTGGTGTGATGAAGCTGGGGCAATGGTCAACCCAACAAAGGCAACAGTGACTTGATTCTCGTTGAATAATCATATTGTCAACAATCCAACACCAACTGTAATGCTGTGTTCAGAGACGGTGGAAAGAACGCAGGCAATGAATTTCCTGGGGATACGGTTTGATCGAAGCCTTGCTTATAATGTGCACATAGACCAGGTGATAACAAAGGCCAAGCGGGGTTTGGCAGCGATGCGGGTGATGGCGGCAGCAAACTGTGAGCAGCGCCATCTATGTCTTCTGTACGAGGGGCTGGTCATGTCTGTTTTGGAGTATGCAATGGCAATCCTGACTCTCAGCCATAAGCAGATAGAAAGGATGGAAAGGATACAGAATGAAGCTATGCGCATTATTCTTGGATGTACAAGAGATACAGCATGCAGGGCGATGCGCTACCTTCTTGATTTTCCAACCATTGAAGAGAGTTTGCAGGGCACGCGCCTACCTCAGAATTAACGCAAACACACAACATCCACTGCATAGTGAAATTAGGAAGGTGAAGGGCAGCAGGTTAAAAAGAGGACGGTCGTGGATGGGTCAAGCCGAAGACATTCTTCAACAGGTGAGTTCACTTGAGGACTTAGAACCTGGCGAGGAGTGGGTGCAAGTGCCAACAGACTTCTGCACATCCTTTTCAGTTTGCATCCAACTAGATAGAAAATGCAGACAAGAAAATCCGGCTGCTGTTGAGGCTGAAGTACAAGCGTTGATTTTCGAGAATTCGCTAGACGGTGACGCGGTCATCTACACAGATGGGTCGGTCGTCCGACATGTGAGAAGCTCATGGGCCTTTACAGCTCGGGCCGGAGGGAGAATTGTGAAGGAGGACTCTGGTGCTTTCACTGAAACCACAAGTAGCCTGACCATGGAAGTCATGGCAGTAAGTAAAGCAATAACATGGCTCGAGACACAGACATTCACTAGGGCTTGTTTCCTTAGCGACTCAATAAACATGATCAAGAGGATAGAGGAGGGGTCGATCCGAAGAGAATGGTTGCTGCCTCTGAAGCGGTCTCGGCTGGCAAAGATTAGTTTCATCTTCGTGCCAGGCCATGCGGGAGTACAAGGAAATGAGCGGGCTGACAAGCTCGCAGGTGAGGCTACTGTGGAGGGCGGACGCGCCATGGACCAGGCTGACATTCTGAATGCTCTACGAGAAGTGAGACTTTTGCGAGAACCAAGTGATGACTGTGGATCTACAACAATGGCCAGACTGCGGGAGCAGCAAATTAAAAGAGGGGTGGCCAAACAAGAACACTACGCAGGAAGCCAAAGAAGATTGATAAACCAACACAGAACTGGCGTCGTTAGCCGCTACACGCTGCGGGATTTGCTGAGGAGGGGATCCGAGCACTTATGGACTGAATGGTTCGATGTGCAACGAGGATGATCTGTCGACTAACTAACTAACTAACTAACTAACATAATGTTTGCTGCATCTAGCAAGGCATTTTCTTTCCTTCTCTTCGGTCGTTAAATTGTATCCGAAATCGGAATGTTTTGTTTGATAATGTCTTTTTAAATTGTACTCCTTGAAGACAGCCACTGACTCACGACACAACAAGCAAACTGATTTGCTACCAACTTTTATAAAACAGTACTTAGTTGTCCATTTGTCAATAAAAACACGACATTCATCTTCAATCTTACGTTTGTTATTGACACTCATCATAACGGTACATGAAATTCTGTAAAATTCAACAAAATAACTTAAAAACGAATTAAAAATTGTTATTTCTAAATGCCCTCGCGGGCCGCATAAAATCACTTGGCGGGCCGCATGCGGCCCGCGGGCCGTAGTTTGCCCACCCCTGATCTAGTCAATGACATGGATAAAGTCACTGGCCAGAATAAAACCACAGCGGAGGAACAAATCAATGACAATGATTAAGTCCTTGACAATGATCAAGTTACTGACAAGGATTACATTATTGACGCGGATCAGGTCACTGACAAGGATCAATGCATTGACAAGGATCAAATTTTTTGACAACGATCAGGTCGCTGATAAGAATTACATCATTAAAAATGATCAGGTCACTGTCAAGGATTAAATCATTGACTGTGGGTGTTTTTTTTTAATGAGAAAAGGTGGGTCGTATGACTAGGGATATCCCGGATGGGTTATCAATATTAATCATCCTTCCTTAGGAAGCCTATGAATGGCTCCGAAACCCCCAACGTGAAGAACAGAACCTAATGTATTCAAGTCCTACACGATTTTTGTAAAGAAAGGGCCTCCTTTGGAAGGCGAAATGATCAGGGAAATCTACCATAGACACCTAGAGGAAGAAAACTCACTCCATATAGAATTATAATGTGTCTATGTGTATGGATCCCTCCTCACCATGATCAAATCCTTAATGTAACATAGTATTACATAACAAATGTGAACACCACTTTTGAACAAAACTTCTACAAGTTATAAACACAAACTCCAGGTTTCAACCCAACCATTTACTTAGAACACGTGGTGGGTTTTGGGGAAATTCTCTGTCTGGCCTGTGGATATTAAATCCCCTCCATCAATTACAAACACATGAATGACAAAATCAGTGTATACCATCTGATGTTTTCCCCAAAATTACCAGCCAACAAATGCATAAATTATTAAATCAATAATTCTTCGAATCTATCTGCATATTGATGATAACAGTCTCTCATCTATAAATTCACCAAAATAGTCTTATCAAAATGATATGTTCTCTCAGCCTGCACTGGGAAAAGTTCTTCTGTAACATATCCCATTCCATCAATGATTTGTTTTAGGGAAAGTCAACAGCACTGTCAACAATCTTGGCTCAACCCTGTTATTTGCTTTCATAGTGTGATCCCGAGAGGATATAACCATGACCTGAGATCTAAGTAGGCTGTATGGTTTGGTGAATCTGAGGCTCGGGGTCAGTCAAACAAAATAGGAAGTCCTCTTCAGACTGGGCAGAAGGTAATTCCCTACATCATCGAATACAATGAAAAAGATGACGACCCTCCAGCAGCTCTGGTTAATAATATCAGAAACTCAACTATTGTCAACAAGGCATTTCAGCATGACCAGTCTCATGTCGATAAGGCCATCCCACACTCGGTGATATCAGTGCAGCTTTCTCTACATAATTAGCTGTAAATTATGAACAGGGCTGGCACCACTCTCTGCGTACACTGGTGGACATAAATCCTTCAGTAAGGCAGACAAATCCCTCAGTAGTGCAAACACATCCTTCAATAATGCAGACAAATCCTTCAGAAAACACTGAAAATAATTCTCCTTTCTATCCATTCAATAATCCATGAACAAGATGTGGTAATCAACCCCTTGGGGTTTTAACCAACTACTGTTCATCCTCTGGGATTTGGCTGATAGAAAACTGGCAGTTGAGCACTTAGGGGATACCTATCCTGGTATACCAAACCTAAGGGTGTTGAGGTAGGGCAATCAATCTTGATAACAGGTAACTGCTCTTGAAGACATTACATGGTGAGTTTCCTAACTCATATACCATGATGTTGATTGTCCCTGGTGTTCAGGGTAATATCTGAGCATCACAACCTCTTACTTCACCCGTTGGTCTGATTCTTCATGATGGTAAATCCAACCGTACACTGTACGACAGATGATAAGATGTTGGGCTGCTAGGCATATGCTGAGTGATCATGAGGTGGGGGTCATTTGTTTAGAATCATCATTCCTCTTGTATCCTGAGAGAAATGGAGACCCTCCTACCAGTCAGGTTTCAGGCTCCCAACTCTTCATTAGCCCACTGTTGACAAGCCAATAGGGCTAGGCATCATGAGCTACGGGCAACTCCACCATCCAGCCTCCTGCTGACATAAAAAATCAAAATCCCTTCCATACTCATTTGTATAAAATCAAATGTCATTACAAAACAAAACATCAACACCCACTTCCCCTTGATGTTATGATGTTACAATGATATAAACTCCTACCAGTCAGGACAGCAGAACAAGATAAGGTCATAGAGATGAGACCAAGTTGTCCTGTTGTGATAGAGTTTCAATGGGATAAAGACAGGTTGTGATAGAGGTATCCTGGTTGTGATACGGTCCTCCTGTTGAGACAGGTGCCTCAGTTGAGACGATATCACCCAATGAAAACACAGGTCTTCTTGTGTGACATAGGCATCACTATAAGACTAAGGTGTGGTGACATAAACATATTGAGACAAAGTCATCATGATATATATGTGATCATTCCACGTCTCTAATGCAAAGCCCAGTCTTTATTCCCCTCATGTTAGATTCGGTTCACAAAACCATCACCATCACCATCATTATCAATTCACCTGCCTAGTTCCAATGGGCAAAATTCACTTTTTCTCCAGCAGTTAAATACACAATCCTGAACGCAGATTTAAAATGTAAGACACACACAAATGAGAACAATTATGATCATTACATGAATTAACATGAGAGCTATCTAATAGATATGTATCAGGGCCTGAGCAAAGATCACACACAAAATACATTGTTCTTCCCTCACCTGACTCTTAGGAGCCGGGGGTTTCTGAGAACTGCTGTTTGTAAAACTCATCCAATGTATCAAGAATAAGAAGTGCCTACTTCAGGAACTAATTGCATTATGGCATTTATAAGAACGCTTTTAGCAAGTCTCTGAACATAAAATTTTCCTCCAAGCCGTCACCATTAATTGTGCCATGCTGGCGGTTAGGGCACTTCCTGCAGACAGATGGGCATATGGTACTTCTAGCTGTCTCCCTTACTGAGCAATAAATCTCATGGGAACAACATGCTCTTCCCTCAAATCCTCTCAATATATTCATGAAAAAGATCACATGTTAATCACACAATCTAAACACAGGAGTTGTAAAACACAGACTCTCAAGACCTTTCCACATTTGGAGGAAGATTGTGCAATAATGTGCGTCCATAGGGAACGGTCCTACAACCATAGGAAAGTGCAAATATGCATTGTGAGTGAGATAACGTTCACATGCATACAGCAAAACTACTCATAGCAGGCGAAACGCTAAACATGGCAAACTTTCCAGCGGAATAGGCATGTCATTTCTGCAGAAGGCGAACAAGTCAGACTATCCCCTCAATGAGGCATTGATCTCTTAATTTCACAATCCACATATAAAATTAATAATACATGTCTCCTATAAGCATCTAGAGGCACATCATAGTATTTACAATAAATTCATAAGCTTACCGGTGGTGCAGAGGGCGAGATTGGGCACTAGGATAGCCTTCCCCAGGCTAGGAAAGGGACTTGTTTCTCTGACAATTTTCTCACAAGTGACAACTACTTTCAGGCGGGTTTCCAGCTGGCCAGGCTGGGACTTCGCATCCAATCGTTATGCTCATTTCGACTTTACTCCCTGTCTTGATAAGGAATGTCTGCCTAGACCCATTTTTCTCCGTTTCCAGGAAAAGTGGTGATGGCTGATGACGTATACCACATCGACAAGGATCAAGTATTTGACAAAGATTACGTCTTTGATAATGATGAATTCACTTGAAATAATTAAGTAACTTGCATTAATGAGGTCACGTGCAATGATTATGTCACTAACAAGGACTGACCTATGACACGCACCTAGTCATTTACAACGAGCAACCCACTAGCAGAAATACACGGAAAATAAACTGACAAAGGCACAGACACACAACGCTCTCATTACATTGAGTGTTAATTTTGTCAGAGAAGCCTGAACATTGAAAAAACGACGGTACGAGAATAAACAAGACCATACATGAAGACGTGATTTCAATATCTGTCTGGAGATCCAATCCTCGAGGAATTGTGCGGAAATTAATCCATTCTGTGTTGGATAGTGGTTACTGTGTGGTGTGGTGCAATTCGGTATGGTTTGGCGCTCTGTATTTATAAGACAAGAGATGGTACTATGTTCGGACATATAAAAGATAAGAGATGCTACTATTTGGACATATAAAAGATAAGAGATGATATTGTTTCTTTTTCATTCCCCCGTTATTTATTTTGTTTTGGACGTAATTCGATGTGCCAGTTTAAAGCAGAACTGCGATATTTACACCTATCGGCCGACACATCCGACTTCTGCGGGCGTTTGTTGACCGGGTTAGCCTTCTCAGTTTTTCGAAGGTTCTTTTTGCGGTCAATATGTGTTAATGTCATCTGTGTCCCTCTGTCAGTAGTTGACACATCACTGGTCCGTTGGGAACAGCCATATGCATGCCGGTAGGCACTCAAGGGAAGGCAGGTGCAGACCTTGGGTATTCCCCGCCATCAAAGGAGGCTGTCGTAACTGCAGAGCCGACACAAGGCGCTCTTGTACTGAGTCTCCCCTGCAATATCCGTCACGTCCTGCGCATGATTGCTTAATCTCACTTCCGTATATTGAGCTTCTATTGCACCCCAGGCACACACAACAAACACACTCCGAGTCTCCATGGCGAAGGAGTCAAGCCGTCTGCCTCGCACTCCGAAAGTTGTGGGTTCGATTCCTCTTCGCGTCACGAGTGCATTTTTCTCGGAGACTCCTGGAGGTCGTGGCTGGAGCTAAGGATTTTGTGCTTTGTGCGATGCTTTCGGCAGCCCGCCCTGCGGAAGAGACCAATCCATAAGGGATAAAAACCCCGTGTAATAAAGTAGATCATCTCGACATTTTAAGACTTTTTTAAAGACACACCGATACAAAACTACGATAGTGTATATACCACGTGAAAACAAACATGCATTTCTCAAGATATAGAGCAGTAAGGAGGGGGGGGGCTGAGTGGTCTCGAGGTATGGTTTCCGCCTCGAGTGCTGGAGGTCCCGGGTTCAAGCCCCGGTGAGGGCTGGGATTTTTCACGTGGACTTCTAGTAACAAAAATGTCCCCTGATCTCTGGGTAGTGAGATCGGATGCCCGTGTGTATTGTTGCGCACGTAACAACTCATGTGACAATTAGAAATCGAAAAAGAGTAGCCTAACGGCGCTGCTCGGGCAAAATTTTGAGTTAAAAATCTACCCAAAGTATTTCAGGATCCTCGCCGGTGCTACGGAGTTCGTGCACTGAGCTGAGATTATCCGGACTCAGGCTTGAGTTAGGAGTAGAACGGAGCACTTATGGGTTACACCCGTGTGCTGTGATGTTGATCCATCGACTAAACTAAACTAAACTAAACTACATTAAACTAAAGAGCAGTAGCTAAACGTTGACTACTAACGCATTCCTCTTGGCACCCAGTCAATCCATGTGTGGGGTAATGAGAAGAAGGATAAGATATGATATCACAAATTACATCGAGTCTCTAAGAAACAAGCTTCATGTACACTTGCAAAGAAACCAGAAATAATGCATGCTGTACTAAACTTCCCTACTTCTTGAACTCACGAAAAACAGACACCAGAAATATTTCTGCCAGGCAATAAAACATTCGGAACCGATCAGAAAGCTCACCTGTTTTCATTTTCTCTCACCTGGTGTATACATGATTCTTACGTATATTTTACTTTTTGTTTATCATATTCCGACGCGGGAGCGCTTCGGGCTACAATTTTAAACATACATTACTTTAGAGAATTTCCACTAATGTAGACATCAGTTTTGTCTAGAGAAAACATCTAAAATTAGAAAGTAAATGACTGTGGGGAAATGTTTGCGCCATCAACTTCGTTTTAAAATGCACTGTAAAGATACATGGGAATGCACGTTGCCTTCGTGCTGAACGTTCATTGATATTAAGGTGGGATGCTTCATGGCGAAGTGGTTGTGGGTTTGATTCCGGGCCATGTCGTTAGGTTCACGGGTGCAGTTTTCTCGGACACTCCTAAGGGTCGACATTGTAGTCACTTAATTCTTGCTTTTGGCGACGCTTTCGACAGGACGCCTTGTAGAAAAAGACCGAACCATACGGGATCGAACCTGGTGCAATGAAGTCTGTCCTCTTACATTTTAAACTCCATTTTTTATATTAAGGTATATGGTGTATTTTTTTATCTTTTTTTTTTTTGCACTCGTTCGCTTTGAACTCAAGCGGAGTCCATACACATTATTTATAGTAGTGATGGAGTGAATTTTGCGTGTGGGTCAGCTTTCCCTATTAATAGTGTCCCTCGCCATAAGGCGAACCCACTCCGACTTCAGAGGTACTTGTAATTAACTTCCCCAAGTCAAGGACGACAGGTCAACATTTTAGTCCAGCTGTTCGGTGTTGTGACATGTTAGATTGATGACAGAGGTCCTAGTTAGTAGTGTTCTCTGGAAATATATCTTGAATAATAAATATACAAGATAAAGGATATGATTTTGCACGTTTTGTCTAGAGGTCTCTTAAATGAGATAATCATTCCCGCAATAGCCTTTTTGAGAACCATTTTTCTTTGGCTCAACCCCCACTGTGAGACTACCATGTATCTACACAGAAATTTATAAAAGAAGTAAAAGGTTCCCTCAAGACCAAAAGGAGATCTGGACTCTTCGCCCCTGTACAACTGAGGATCCATCTCACTCATTATACTGTTGACAGTGTGCTGTTCGTCCGTCACATTAGATCTTCCCTTATTTATCTATTAGGTCAAGTATGACCTATATCAGTTGTCCCATTTTACTTTAGGACTGTAGGATTCAATTCTTGTAGACAAACTCAACAATAACTGTACATAACATCTGTTGAACAAGACATCTACATGACAGGCTCTTGACAAAAGTGGAACATACATTCACAAGGAAATGTTTACACCAACCATTGTACAAGACATACATCATTAGATACTTGACAACATCTATACAGGACTTTTCACAATATTTGTAACCAACCACAGCACTTAAGACAGTCACCAGAGACAATACTTGACAGCAACTGTACAAGACATTCTCCTGAGACATGTACTTAAAACACTGATTCATTAAATACACTTTATTGAGCTGATGGTGAGTCGAGTGATGACCATTGTTTCATCTCCTGTCATGTCAACACTTCAAAAAAGGTACATAAAATGTACAAAATATGTCACACATGCATGTAGATAAACATGATACACCACCTCCCCTTTACTCCACCAACCAATCAATCAACCCTCCTCCTCCTCCTCCTCTCCAACTACAACACTTATTCATGTATCTATCATCAATGCTCTGTCTCTGGGAAGTTTTCATGAAAATCCTACTTATGGGAAACTTAAGGAAGGAACTACTGTTCTGGATCCGTTTGCACCCTGTTATCCTCAGCAATTGAGGTTGGAAAAGGTCCAGGTAGCAGATTTCCTGTAATAAGTCCCATGGCAGATCATTTCCTCTTGAGAACAGAATTGGTGGTGATGATAAGGTACTCCCTGTTGACCAGACTGTCTGTGAAAACTGTCACTGGGGACTTCACATATCTAGTCCACCTCACTCACTCCTCAAGTCTTCATTCATAAACACTGGGTGAGCACCAGGCTGGAGATTAACCAAGACAAGTCCTAGCCAAACAATCCACTGCACCAGTCATTTCACCAGTCTTCTTGAATGGGGTTAACAACCAGATCTGTTGTTTTCGTTCTCAGATGATTCTGATAATTATGATCACTGTCAGGATCATTATAAGTCACTATACTTCTAATCATTGAAGTCTTCAGAACTATTCCTCTCCCTTTGACATTCAGCGGTTGGAGCTGAGATTAAATCCTCCAAGACATTCCTGTATTTTGGAATTCTAGGAAAATGAATAAGTATTCCATTTGGGGCACAGGTTTAAAGGCTGGCAATTCAGCTGGTGGTCATCTGTGATTTTCCCTAGGGTACTTATAGGGAGTTGGTTCTGGATTTAGGGACTACTGGTTAGTTGTCCCAGATGAATATGAAAGGCCTCTCCACCATCCTCTCTGTTCTCTGTTGATATACAAAATAGCACAACATCTCTTTACATTTGTTAAAAGATAATGTTATCATACATCACATACACAGATGGAGATGGGGAGGTAAAGGATGTGTGTGGTCCAAACACACCTCTCCTAGTTGATGATGTAGTGAATTTCACTGTGATGTACTGAGGGTGATATGTTTTCTTTATTCCCCCTTTTCTGTGGTAATCACCAGACTATATGCTGAGACAGGGGTAGCCGACACAATTACAAGCATTTTATGTGTGTATGTTTTTCAATGTTTAAACCACAGTAGACCTGGGCACAATGAGGAACAGACACAGTAAAGCAAGCACTATAAGGCAAGCATCATGAGACAGGCCTTGTGAAGGGAAATGGAAAATAGGCATTTACAACTGCAATATGCATTATGTATTAACTAATGGCATTTACCCAATTAGCAGCCCAAACATCACTTCCAGCATGAATGTCCTATTCCATATTCACACAGCAATGCCAGACCTCACCCCTTTCAGACCAGACTTGTCTCACAGATACATCATCATCATCATGTGCTCTTTCCCCACTGAGTAATGTCCATATCTTACCACAGTAGGTAACAGAAGCTCAATTGCATAGGCAATTGTCCTCATATGCACCAAAGCACATATGGGGAAAAACATGTTTAGTCCTTGTAAATTTGCATGAGCCATACATTATATTCAGCCAACTAAGACACAGGTTCACACACCTATGGTCCGTTTAGGAACAAGTTTATATGAACCAACCAACAGTAGAGGTACCAGTGTAATACTTCAGAGAGATATTGTATTAATTCTCTTGAGCATATAGCCACCAGGCATCACATGAACTTTGCAATTCTGGCGTGCCATACACCGTCCTGCTTACATATGGATATTGAAGCATCTTTCCTTCTACTAGTGTGAGAGGCTACTTATCAAATCACCAGCTCACTCCTCCAACATTCTCAGCATTTACAAAGGAACCAGCACATGTTTACATCACGCATTCCAATTCAGACTGTCAATTGTTAACTCACAAGAGCCGTGTACAGTCTGGTTAAGAATGAGTCATCCGAGGCATTAAGAATGCACAAGGGGTTTGCGAATTTGCATTGAGTGTACTAGACAATCATCAAGCATACGCAACTAGTCACAACAAGGGAATGATATGCACTTGGAGTATACAGCGTGAAAGACCTGACAAGGTTGAAGAGGCAGTATTTAGAATATTGGCGCACAGAAGTTCTGTTTTCATTTTCACATTTTATTCTTCTTTGCGTTCATCCGGGGTGATTTTTTCAGATGTGATTGCAGTGTGTCTGGTTAGGCACCCTCGGGTCGAAACCCTCAGGCCAACACATCCGACTTTTAGCGTGCATTTTTGACCAGGTTAGCAATCCTGGGAGACTCTCACTTTTGTGGTACCGTCCACATCTCAGCTGGTCAAGTTGGAACAGTCGAAGACTACACGGTCATCCCTCAAGTGAAGGCAGGGACAGTCCATAGCATTTTCCGCCATCCTGGGTGGCTTCCATAATTGCAGAGCCGGCACATAACGCTCTGGTGCTGGGTTTACCGAGGGAATCGTCACGTCCTGCTCATGGCTGTTTTAATTCCTCACTTCAATATATTGGGCATTTCGCTCGCCCTGGGCCGTTCCTGCACAAACCAGTCAGCTCTGCGGTTGGTTTCCACTAGGCGAGTTTTCGGACATGTGCTTGTCCCTGTACCCATCAGAGCTGTTCCAGGCACGGCGGACATTCGGAAAACTACCTAGTCAGAGCTGTTCCGAACAAGACCGGCATTCGGAAACTAGGTAGTCAGAGCTGTTCCTAGCACGAGAGACATTCGGACGAGACATTTCACTCGGATGTAATTGCGTAGTGTCAATTTTTAGTTTGCCACACGTAGGACGACACTTCCGACTTCCGGTGGGCATTTTTTAATGAGGTTAACCTTCCTCTGATTTCGAGGCACGTTAGACTGTTGTGATGTCGCCCACATCTCAGCTGGTCAAGATAGAACGACCAACGACATCGCGGTCGGCCCTCAAGGGAAGGCAGGGGCAGACAATGGGCAGTCCCTCGCTATCCAAGGAGGCTTCCATAATTGCAGAGCCGGCACATATTGCTCCGAGACTGGGCTCACCCGAGGAGTTGCCACGTCCTGCTCATGGCTGCTTTAGTTCCTCACTTCCATGTATTGGGCATCTCGCTTGCCATTGGTCGCTCAAGTGAGCTCCAGGGGCGGTCAGACTGCGGGCGACATCCACTCGGTAAGCTTTTGCTTTTGACTTTGGACCACGCAATAGGTTCTCTCGCCGTGCGTTCCATTTCGCGTTATTGAGACGTTTCTCCACTTTTATCTACACTCTCTATGAGTTAGATACAGACAGTTTTCGTAACCATTTCCTTCGACTGGGGCATTTTACTGACTTTTTGTACTCGCTCACGAGGTAGGCTACATGTGCTGCCGGCTCAGCACCTTACCTTCGTGCAGCAGTCAGTGAGAAACGGCCAGCCATCTCATCCGGGAATCCAACATATCCCTCAGCTGAGAGCCTTCAAACAAGTGTCAGAACTGGGCATGTAGCTTGCTCAGTATCTCGATTCCAATTTTTCGGTAGGTGGATATCGGCCCGACTCTCAGATCCGAGGGTCTGTGGCTTAGAGGCGTTCAGCCTAAACCCTCGACAGAGAGCCTTAGAGTATTGTCCGAAACAAGAACTGCCTTCATGCGCCTGATTTAAACTTTTGACTGCTATCCTCAGTCTCCTGCAGAGCAGCAGGTTGTGTCTCTCTTAGTCTGGTCCCTATCCCATACGCTGTCCGATATGTAGTTTTCACCCATCGGCAAGCACATGGAGTCAACGGGACACTCAAGCTCCCCCACCACGGCAAGGTGGAGACACATCGGGGGAGATTTTATTTATAAAATACTCTTATATTCTTCTCTTTCGTTCACTAGGCATAATCACAACATTTAAGTATGTTTTAATGTGGTATCTGTTATTCCAGAGAACAATATATTATAGAATCTTTAAGGGCATTTTTGCGTCATCACATCACAAACTAGCGACTGCTCCTGGTGGAATCCCCGCTCAAACTGCTAGATTTTCAAATGTGGCCCAGTGAATAGCGTGAGCTGCCACGTACTAGCCAATGAAAAGACAAGCGTCTATACCGCTGCCCTCCCCCAACTCGTTCTGGAACTTACTATTCCAAGAATCGCTCTTCTATCTGGAAACGCCGCTCAAATCGAAAGTATTTTTATGAATGTGTCGGGATGGGAATGTGGGGGTCTGATCCATAATGCTACATGGCCCCTCTCTTAAATCTTTCATAGGTATGACAGATGATCTCAGAAATCCACAGTTCCCAGATCCCTCAGGTGGTTTTGTCAATTATTCCCTGTCTCCCTTTACCCTACTAGAGTAGTACATTTGGAACTAAGTGATTTTTCCTTTTAAAATAAAATCTGCCCCAACATTGCATCAGTTGATGAATTTGGTGGCAAACGCAAAGACCACGAAGTTAGCCCTGCATTAAGTTCCTTTAAGTCACTGGGAGCATCAAGAGTCCTGACTCCACTCATCTGTGAACTGCCCTTCTATTTACCTCTGACAGTGCTCCATCGCCGACATCCTTGCTATATTTCCTGTTTGTGATAAATGATCTCTCTGAATCACACCATTTCGTAATGTCTGAATGGTCCATAGAGATTCATTATGTGAAGTAATGGCTTTGCAATTAAGCCAACTTCCAGATGAGGTTTAGAGAGAATGGTTGCACTCCATGTATCTCTCAACCTTTTCATCTTCATCAGAACTTCATCGTTCCCTTCGCCATAGGAGAATGATAATCCTGCGAGAGTATATTTAACTGAGCAACTTTCTCCAACAGTAATCTTGGCATTTGGAACTGGGTTAAAATTGTTGTCCAGCACCGGAGCAAATACAATCACTTCCGGGTGAACTGTATAAGCAGCCACTGCAGAACTGATTAAGACTATAATCTACTATTTGCAGATCTTGGGTTTAGCATAGTACAAGGTCTATCTTTCCAATAAGCCTCTTGTGTTTGCAGATGGTAGCAATTTCCCATTATATTTCCTTGACTTATTTCTATAGTCATTACCATAGATTTAGAGGTGCGCTTGTCGGTTGAGATTCTCTCATTCCGTTAGGCCTCTATTTTGATGTGTTGTGAGAAGTGACAGCATGTTCTCTCCTTAGTTGCTAATTAAGCTTGTTTCTAACGTAGCAACTGAGTTTGTAGATGCAGCCAGACTGTGACATCTACTACTACTAATCTAGAATTCCAGGTGGAATTTCCAACTAGTTGTCTTCAGCCATGCTTTAGCTAAGTGCTTTTGAGTGGCTGGAGTATCCGTTCTTTCTCTCCCACATGAGCAAAACGTTTACTATTGGCGAATATAAGACGTTCCTTCTCAGCATTAGAGAAGTTCGTCATTATCACAGCCTTTGAAGGGGTGTGATTATGTGGGTATACTTCTTATATCTCAATATTGACTGGAATTTTGGAAGCAATTTTACTGACTTTGAGGATAGGACTGGCCAGGTCTTGTAAATATACCTCGCATCTCAGTAATAATATAAGATTCCTCTGCAAATGCATGGTTCTTATTATATATAGAGTCTACTGCTGAACTTGCAGGGATCTTTATCTTGAAAGGAGTCAGCTGTTTTTTGAGAACAGTGATCTTTCGTTAGTCCACTGAATCGCAGACCATGTGTATAGAGTGTCAACTGCTGGAGTTGCAGCGATCTCTACCATATAAGAGTTAACTGTTTGGAGTACAGGTAATCCTTATTACATTCCCACCATTCTTCCGGCAGAAAAGTCTTCCCAATTGAGGATGAAAAAGGGGAATGACATCAGTTGTACTCAACTTTGTCCTCCCTTTAATCTCCACCAGTTTTCAGGCAGAAATGCTTTCTCAACTGAGGATGAATTGACGTCCGACGTCGGAGACGGATCCTGTTTTATCTCTTCATGAAATTTTTCAGGTTGTCCACGTTATGCTCCTAGTCGTATGATACGCCAATGACATCAGGTTGGTTATCCATCGTTTCCCAGACACATACTTTGCGTACGCTCTCCACTGCCATATGAATGGCCAGGGGTCCAGTTATTTTGATGGCCTTCCTGGAGATTCAATGAGTTAACTCCTGGAGACGTGGATCCTAGTACACCAGAGAGATTACACCATCGAACAATAGACTAATGTCTTAAAGACACCAGACTGTGGTCGGTTTTATATGACCGCCCATAACATCAGGTAGAATCTTCCTTTCATCTCGTCCATCACGTATCAAGTACGCTTAATAATACCACTACTTCAAGAATGGCAAGTGACTGAGTTCTTAAGAATTTTCTCCTGGAATTTTCAATCTGCTCCCCTCTCAGCAATTTGATCAGGATATACTGAGAAGATCACACACTGAAGAATAAATCCAACGTCGAATCGACACTGGACAATAGCCGGTACGAATACTGACTATAACCGAGAGTGTGTTGTTGTGGTGTCTTTATGGGTGCCCTATGAATTTAACCATCAGTGCTCACCATCTTAACCCTCAGTATTGCAAGCATGTTATGGGGAGAAGAGAATATAAGGAGTTGTTATCTTATGTGATGTGGTGACATTAAAAATGTTGTAGTTACAACAATATTCCCCCTCTCTCACCCATGCCAGCAATTAATTTGGAGATGGAGTAGGCCTCATATTCATTTACTTAAGTGTCTTAATTTCAGGGACAAAATGAATTTTTCCCTGTAATAGCTGTCTCAGTTATATTTAAAAATATTTTGTGTTCTCTGGTGTCTCAGGTACCTTAATTTTTAGATACATATATTGAACAACCAGCATGCACAAAATTATACAATATTGACAAGCTAATAAATCAGTTCATAGTGAGAAAAACAAATATCATGGATACAGCATTTATGGTTAGTTAGTTAGTTAGTCGACAGATCATCCTCGTTGCACATCGGACCATTCAGTCCATAAGTGCTCGGATCCCCTCCTCAGCAAATCCCGCAGCGTGTAGCGGCTAACGACGCCAGTTCTGTGTTGGTTTATCAATCTTCTTTGGCTTCCTGCGTAGTGTTCTTGTTTGGCCACCCCTCTTTTAATTTGCTGCTCTCGCAGTCTGGCCATTGTTGTAGATTCACAGTCATCACTTGGTTCTTGCAAAAGTCTCACTTCTCGTAGAGCATTCAGAATGTCAGCCTGGTCCATGGCGCGTTCGCCCTCAACAGTAGCCTCACCTGCGAGCTTGTCAGCCCGCTCATTTCCTTGTACTCCCGCATGCCCTGGCACGAAGATGAAACTAATCTTTGCCAGCCGAGACCGCTTCAGAGGCAGCAACCATTCTCTTCGGATCGACCCCTCCTCTATCCTCTTGATCATGTTCATTGAGTCGCTAAGGAAACAAGCCCTAGTGAATGTCTGTGTCTCGAGCCATGCTATTGCTTTACTTACTGCCATGACTTCCATGGTCAGGCTACTTGTGGTTTCAGTGAAAGCACCAGAGTCCTCCTTCACAATTCTCCCTCCGGCCAGAGCTGTAAAGGCCCATGAGCTTCTCACATGTCGGACGACCGACCCATCTGTGTAGATGACCGCGTCACTGTCTAGCGAATTCTCGAAAATCAACGCTTGTACTTCAGCCTCAACAGCAGCCGGATTTTCTTGTCTGCATTTTCTATCTAGTTGGATGCAAACTGAAAAGGATGTGCAGAAGTCTGTTGTCACTTGCACCCACTCCTCGCCAGGTTCTAAGTCCTCAAGTGAACACACCTGTTGAAGAATGTCCTCGGCTTGACCCATCCACGACCGTCCTCTTTTTAACCTGCTGCCCTTCACCTTCCTAATTTCACTATGCAGTGGATGCTGTGTGTTTGCGTTAATTCTGAGGTAGGCACTTGCCCTGCAAACTTGCATTCTCTCTTCAATGGTTGGAAAATCAAGAAGGTAGCGCATCGCCCTGCATGCTGTATCTCTTGTACATCCAAGAATAATGCGCATAGCTTCATTCTGTATCCTTTCCATCCTTTCTATCTGCTTATGGCTGACAGTCAGGATTGCCATTGCATACTCCAAAACAGACATGACCAGCCCCTCGTACAGAAGACATAGATGGCGCTGCTCACAGTTTGCTGCCGCCATCACCCGCATCGCTGCCAAACCCCGCTTGGCCTTTGTTATCACCTGGTCTATGTGCACATTATAAGCAAGGCTTCGATCAAACCATATCCCCAGGTAATTCATTGCCTGCGTTCTTTCCACCGTCTCTGAACACAGCATTACAGTTGGTGTTGGATTGTTGACAATATGATTATTCAACGAGAACCAAGTCACTGTTGCCTTTGTTGGGTTGACCATTGCCCCAGCTTCATCACACCAAGTACTTATGCGATTGAGTTCGGTTTGTAGTTCCACAGCAACCTCCTCTCTCTCCTTACCCTGACGATACACTAAAACATCATCGGCATATGACAATGTCCTGCCAGGTCCAGTGATCTGCTCACTGGTGATTCTCACTGTGTAGGCGTTGAACAGTACCGGAGATAATGGTGATCCCTGTGGTAGGCCAGGATATATTGTTGTTGGTTCCGAAGTCCAACTGCCACATCTAAAAACTACTTTCCGTTGGAAGAGAGCTGCAGCGATCCAACAAAGGAGGAATGGACTTACGTTTTTATGGTGACCCATAAGATATCTATACATCATCTTCAGTCCGCTACATTGAAATCCTATCTGATATATTACAACAGTGATACATGCAATATTATCACTATTAATGAAATCACACCTTCTAGAGATTTATTGTGTGTTTACATGTCTGGACAGTTGCCCTCATATAAGAGACAGGGTCCATGAAACAACACCATAAAAACTCCAAGAATTGGGTCTGATTTGCGAGAGGTCACCCCGGATTGTAATACCAACATAGAGATCCCAAAAGTGAGTCTTATGCAGGGTATACCCAAAGTTTGTATCCTGACATCAGGGCACCAGGTATGTGAGCCCCTGGCAGGTTATTACCAGGGTTTAAATCCGAGACGAGTGTTCTTTTTCCCAGGGTTTATATCCCGAAAAGAGCAACCCAGTTATGTGACATGTTAGATTGATGACAGAGGACCTAGTTAGTAGTGTTCTCTGGAAATATATCTTGAATAATAAATAACAAGATAAAGGATATGATTTTGCACGTTTTTGTCTAGGGTCTCTTAAATGAGATAATCATTCCCGCAATAGCCTTTTTGGAGAACCATTTTGCTTTGGCTCAACCCCCACCGTGAGACTACCATGTATCTACACAGAAATTTATAAAAGAAGTAAAAGGTTCCCTCAAGACCAAAAGGAGATCTGGACTCTTCGCCCCTGTACAACTGAGGATCCATCTCACTCATTATACTGTTGACAGTGTGCTGTTCGTCCGTCACATTAGATCTTCCCTTATTAATTTTGTGTCAAAAGTGACCTATATCAGTTGTCCAAGTATATCTTAGGACTTTAGGTTTCAATAGTAACAAACAAATTCAACAATAACTGTACATAACATCTGTTGAACAAGACATCTACATGACAGGTTCTTGACAAAAGTGGAACATACATTCACAAGGAAATGTTTACACCAACCATTGTACAAGACATACATCATTAGATACTTGACAACATCTATACAGGACTTTTCACAATATTTGTAACCAACCACAGCACTTAAGACAGTCACCAGAGACAATACTTGACAGCAACTGTACAAGACATTCTCTTGAGACGTGTACTTAAAACACTGATTCATTACATACACTTTATTGAGCTGATGGTGAGTCTAGTGATGACCATTGTTTCATCTCCTGGCATGTCAACACCTCAATAATTACATTGAAAATGCATAAAATATGCCACACATGCATGTAGATAAACATGATACACCACCTCCCCATTACTCCACCACCCAATAATAAACTCTCCTCTTCCTCCTCTCCAACTACAACACTGATTTTCGGTATCTATCATCAATCTCTGTCTCTGGGATGTTTCCTGCAAATCCTATTTATGGGAAACTTAAGGAAGGAACTACTGTTCTGGATCCGTTTGCACCCTGTTATCTTCAGCAATTGAGGTTGGAAAAGGTCCAGGTAGCAGATTTCCTGTAATAAGTCCCATGGCAGATCAATTCCTCTTGAGAACAGCATTGGTGGTGATGAAAAGGTACTGAATCTCACTGTTGACCAGACTGTCTGTGAAAACTGTCACTGGGGACTTCACATATCTAGTCCACCTCACTCACTCCTCAAGTCTTCATTCATAAACACTGTGTGAGCACCTGGCTGGAGATTAACCAAGACAAGTCCTAGCCAAACAATCCACTGCACCAGTCATTTCACCAGTCTCTTGAATGGGGTTAACAACCAGACTTGTTGTTTTCGTTCTCAGATGATTCTGATAATTATGATCACTGTCAGGATCATTATAAGTCACTATACTTCTAGTCATTGAAGTCTTCAGAACTATTCCTCTCCCTTTGACATTCAGCGGTTGGAGCTGAGATTAAATCCTCCAAGACATTCCTGTATTTTGGAAGTCTAGGAACATGAATAAGTGGTCCATTTGGGGCACAGGTTTAAAGGCTGGCAATTCAGCTGGTGGTCATCTGTGATTTTCCCTAGGGTACTTATAGGGAGTTGGTTCTGGATTTAGGGACTACTGGTTAGTTGTCCCAGATGATATATGAAAGCCTCTCCACCATCCTGTTTGTTCTCTGTTGATATACAAAATGGCACAACATCTCTTTACATGTGTTAAAAGATAATGTTATTATACATCAACATACATAAATTGAGATGGGGAAGGTTAAGGGAGGGTGTTGACCAAACACACCTCTCCTAGTTGATAATGTAGTGAATTTCACTGTGATGTACTGTGGTTGATATGTTTTATTATTCACCTCTAACTGTGGTAATCACAAGACTATATGCTGAGACAGGGGTAGCCAACACAATTACAAGCAATTTATGTGTGTATGTTTTTCAATGTTTAAACCAAATCAAATCAAATCAAATCAACTTTATTAGGGTCACAAATTGGGCGCGCAGGCCCGTCTTACATTCGGCCCTTCCAATAACTCGTCTTTCGTTCATCAAGAGCATTATACATTTGCATAGGAAGAAAAATAAACATTGTGAAATGAATGTTGTAAACATAAACAAGGCTAATTACCATGGTATGAAGCCCATCTCCCACCTATCCATACATCACCCCACCCACACAACACCCCCACCTACCCACACACATGCGCACCAAGGGACACATACACGCCCCCACCTACCGACACACACGCACACCAAGGGACACATACATACCCCACCAACCGACCCATCCCCCTCCCGCACATCCCCCACCCACACACACTGCCCTCACCTGATCCCCCAACCAAAACACACTCGCCACCCACAAACATTCCCCCACCAACCCACACATCCCACGCCCATCCACATTCTACCCCACACATCCTCTCCCCACCCACACCTCAAACCACCCTTCCCCCAGCCACATCTCCATCGACAACATATTCCCCACCCACACACACAATCCCCCACCAACCCACACATCGCACATCCACTCACACATCCCCAAACCATACACACACATCCCCACCAACTGACATGTCCCTACCCCCCCCCCCCCACACACACACACACATCTCCCTAACCACCCATACATCCCCAATCCACTCACACACACACCACCACCCACACATACAACTTCCACCCACCCACACATGCCTTAACCTATTCCCCCACCACACAATCCCCCACCCGCACATCACATACACCCCCTACCAGGCACTATTCCCAACCCACGCACCACACACACACATATCCCTCACCAACACATCCCCACTTACACACCACACACATATCCCCCACCCAGATACCACAAAATAATCCCACCCACACCCACACAGATACCCTTACCCATCCACCCCACATACCCCCACTCACACACCACAAAAATCCCCCACCCACACACACATACCTCACCCACACAATATCACCAACCAACACACCACACACCTCTCCCCACCCACACACGCATTCCCTACCCGTCCACCAACACACACTCACTCACACATCCTCCACTACGCACCCACACACCCCCACCAACCCACTCCCAACCAAACATCTCTCGATCACAATACCCCTACCCCCACACACATCCTCCACCCACTCACACATCCCACCCCGACACATACAACTCCCTCACCCACCTACACATCCCTAAGCCACTCACACACCCCCACCCACACATTCCCCATCCACATACACACATCTCCCACCCACACTCCCCCACATACTTCCCCCAACCACCACAATCCCCTGCTCACCCACACATATACCCCACCCATACGCACATTCCCCACACCCATCACACACATCCCCCACACCACACACTATCCTCCACCCATACCACCACAAACATACCCTCCACCCACACATCATTCACACATCCCCCACCAACACACCGCACACATATCTCAAACCCACACACCATACACTTCTCCCCACCCGCCCTTCCATCCCAAATCCACCCAACACAATCCCCTACCCACACAACCCCGCCTCCCACACATACTTCCTCAAACCATCCACACATCTCCACCCACATAAACACACATCCCCTGCATCCGTCCCATACACATATCCTCCACCCATACACACATCCCCCACACCCATTCCAACACCCGTACTTTCACCCCCACACATCCATCCACACATCCCACCAACACCCACAAATACCACTACCCACCAAAACCCACACACCCCAACCCATCCAAATGCATACCCCCACCCACACACCCCCCACCCACACATATCCCCACACTCACACACATCCTCCACATACACTCACACTTCCTCACATCTAGACACATACAAAATGTCTCACGTTAGTATTGAAACTAGTATGAACAAACTCCCACACTTTACTCACACACATACACTGACACTTGTCATGAGCAGTCTCATAAAAATGTTAAACATGGAGAAAAATGTGTACATAAAATGTATGTGACGTAAAAATAGTGATGCTCTCTCTCTCTCTCTCTCTCTCTCTCTCTCTCTCTCTCTCTCTCTCTCTCTCTCTCTCTCTCTCTCTCTCTCTCTCTCTCACACACACACACACACACACATTCACTCTCACGCTCACACATTCACTCTTCCGCTCATTCATTCACTCTCACGCATTCACTCTCCCGCTCATTCACTCTCACGCTCACTCATTCACTCTCCCGCTCACTCATTCACTTTCCCGTTCACTCATTCACTCTCCCGCTCACTCATTCACTCTCCCGCTCACTCATTCACTCTCACGCTCACTCGTTCTGTCTCTCATTCACACTCACTGACTCACTCACTCAAACTACAGTAATGAACATGAGTTTATATTATGCATGATAAAATCAAATGGTATTTAACTGATAATATGACAGATGAGAATACACAAACATATGGATTCGCGTGTTACATAACATGCGTGTTACATGACATGCATCTGCTCAGCTCTCTCTCTCTCTCTCTCTCTCTCTCTCTCTCTCTCTCTCTCTCTCTCTCTCTCTCTCTCTCTCTGTATTCTTTCATATACACACACTCACACGCATGCGCGCGCTCACACACACACACACACTAACACATAAACTCTCCCACTGTCTCACTCTCTAACACACAATCCTTCACACACACACTCACTCTCTCAATCACACTCTCTTACACATACACATACACATGAACGCATGCACGCTCGCATACACTCCCTCACTCACTCTCACACATACACGTACGAATGCATGCACTGACACATTCCCCCACCATTTCTCGCTCAATCACTCTCTCCACACACACGCATGCACGTGCGCACACACGCATTCACTCTCTCCCTCTCACTGACACCCACTTTCTCTCTCTCTCTCTCTCTCTCTCTCTCTCTCTCTCTCTCTCTCTCTCTCTCTCTCTCTCTCTCTCTCTCTCTCTCTCTCTCGCTCCCACACGCACACACATATATAGTGAACAATTATAGTTAAACAATTATAATGAACAATTATACTGAACAATTATACCAGTAAATGAATTATGGTGGCATATAGTCGGTATGGATTAAGTATTGAAAGAGTTTTCGGTTAAATGTGTAGGGACTCATTGGAGTTTTCAGATCTGGAGGCAGATCATTCCATAAGTGAGCACCAGAATAGGCGAAACATGTTTTGTATAGGTCCAATCTAGGCTTTGAGACATGTAACAAATTTAGGCGCTTGCTGTTCATTGCATTAGATTGAATCAGCGGCAGAAGATACTCTGGGGTATTTTGAGATATAATTTTATTCACTAATTTGGCTTTGTTGAAAAGGAAGCGCTTTTGTAGTGGTAGAAGTCTTAGATGACTGTACAAATTATTACTTTCAACGTGCTTTATGTCAGAAACCAGACGAATAGCGCGGTTTTGTAGAGAACATAGTCGTTTTAAATTAGATTTAGGGCAACCATCCCAAACTGTGGAACAGTAATCGAGATGTGATTGGATATAGCATGTATAGAATATTTTTCGTGTGCTTTCGTCCAGGAAGTGCTGAATTTTAGCAAGTTGGTAAACTTTTTGTGCTATTTTCTTGGTAAGAGCGTGAACATGAGAGCTCCAGTTCAAATGGCTGTCTATTAAAAGCCCTAGTGTTTTATGTTCAGTCACATTAACTATAGGTAACGTGCCCATGCGGAGTTCGAGCGGTGATCCAGTTATGGCTAGTGTCTGTAGTTTTTGTCTGGTCGTTATTAGCATGGATTTGGTTTTGTCGATGTTAATTTGCATGCGGTTTTCATTGCTCCATCTAGTAAGATTATCAAGTTCCTTTAGATTCTTTATTTCTGATTGAAAGAACCAACTGAATTCATCGCATGTTATAGAATTTGGTATTGCTGATTCTGTAGGGCGTTTCTTATTGGTTAGCAAGTTAATAGCCTTCCATATATTTGTACTGTTTGAATTATCTACAATCAAATTTTTAAAATGATCTTTTTTTATCCTACGAATTTCATATTTAACTTTATTCCTTAGTCTGCGGTAATTGATGAAGTCTTTATTTTTGTGTGCTGTATCTCGCTCTCTCATGATTTCCAGCACTTCTCTAGTGACCCATGGGGATTTATGTTGATTTTTGACTCGAACTTCTTTGATTGGCACGTGTTTATCGAACACATTGTAGACTGTCTTCGTCCAGAAAGCTAATGCATCGTCCGGGTCAGGAAGTTGGTAAACGTGATCAAGGGCTGCTTTTCTTAAGTCTTGCAAAAATAAATCTTGGTTGAATGCTTTATAATTCCTAAATTTGATACTTACATGTTTATGTTTAAGAGGTTTGAACCCAATTCTTGACCATGTACAACATACCGGGTAGTGGTCACTAACTGTACAAACAGGAACAGAACATTCAATAATATTATCTGGACAAGTAACATATATATGATCAATTATAGTTGAGGATGTGTCAGTAACCCGTGTGGGACGGTTTATTAGTTGTTTGAAATTGTAAGAAAGAATGATATCGTCCCATGTCTGGTTGGATTTACTAATATCTATGTTGAAGTCACCTAGTATCATAACTTCTCTACCTGCTGTAAACACTCTATCCATCATTGTAGTGAAGCAGTCATACCAACTGTACCCGGCACAAGGATTCCTATATAGGTATCCAATGAGAAACGGCTGTTGGCTGGCTGGCTTCACCTCTAACCAAACAGATTCTATCTCTACTGTCTCGAGATCACTTCTACGGGACCAGTTGAGAGAATTGGAAATGTATACAGCAATACCTGTCTCTAAACCACAGTAGACATGGGCACAATGAGGAACAGACACAGTAAAGCAAGCACTATAAGGCAAGCATCATGAGACAGGCCTTGTGAAGGGAAATGGAAAATAGGCATTTACAACTGCAATATGCATTATGTATTAACTAATGGCATTTACCCAATTAGCAGCCCAAACATCACTTCCAGTGGTTGTGATGGTGGTGCATGAATGTCCTATTCCATATTCACACAGCAATGCCAGACCTCACCCCTTTCAGACCAGACTTGTCTCACAGATACATCATCATCATCATGTGCTCTTTCCCCACTGAGTAATGTCCATATCTTACCACAGTAGGTAACAGAAGCTCAATTGCATAGGCAATTGTCCTCATATGCACCAAAGCACATATGGGGAAAAACATGTTTAGTCCTTGTAAATTTGCATGAGCCATACATTATATTCAGCCAACTAAGACACAGGTTCACACACCTATGGTCCGTTTAGGAACAAGTTTATATGAACCAACCAACAGTAGAGGTACCAGTGTAATACTTCAGAGAGATATTGTATTAATTCTCTTGAGCATATAGCCACCAGGCATCACATGAACTTTGCAATTCTGGCGTGCCATACACCATCCTGCTTACACTATGGATATTGAAGCATCTTTCCTTCTACTAGTGTGAGAGGCTACTTATCAAATCACCAGCTCACTCCTCCAACATTCTCAGCATTTACAAAGAACCTAGCACATGTTTACATCACGCATTCCAATTCAGACTGTCAATTGTTAACTCACAAGAGCCAGTGTACAGTCTGGTTAAGAATGAGTCATCCTAGGCATTAATAATGCACAAGGGGTTTGCGAATTTGCATTGAGTGTACTTATACAATCATCAAGCATACGCAACTAGTCACAACAAGGGAATGATATGCACTTGGAGTATACAGCGTGAAAAGACCTGACAAGGTTGAAGAGGCAGTATTTAGAATATTGGCGCACAGAAGTTCTGTTTTCATTTTCACATTTTATTCATAAAATACTCTTATATTCTTCTCTTTCGTTCACTAGGCATAATCACAACATTTAAGTATGTTTTAATGTGGTACCTGTTATTCCAGAGAACAATATATTATAGAATCTTTAAGGGCATTTTTGCGTCATCACATCACAAACTAGCGACTGCTCCTGGTGGAATCCCCGCTCAAACTGCTAGATTTTCAAATGTGGCCCAGTGAATAGCGTGGGCTGCCACGTACTAGCCAATGAAAAGACAAGCGTCTATACCGCTGTCCTCCCCCAACTCGTTCTGGATTTTACTATTCCAAGAATCGCTCTTCTATCTGGAAACGCCGCTCAAATCGAAAGTATTTTTATGAATGTGTCGGGCTGGGAATGTGGGGGTCTGATCCATCATGCTACAGGTGTAGAGGTTGAACCGCCTACATCGGCATCAGCACGCCAGATGTTTAAGAACACGAGTTCTTATCCATTCAGCCATGCGGACCTGCATGTGTATTTTAATGACTGTGCAGTGTTTGAAAATATTGCCGGCCCAAGTTTTGTATTCACCCTCTGTAAAGTTCATGCAACATAATAGGTAAATACAAATCTTGGACCGGCAATATTTTCAAACACTGCACGGTCATTAAAAATACACCTTGTATATGAATCCACGCATGTACCGGATTGAGACAGAGCAGCTGACAGATTTGTTATTGGTTATGGTCTCAAGTTAGCAATGGTAGGCAGATGTTCTCTTTATAGAGATAATGGCTGAGATGACCAATCAGTCACTGACAGGTAGTTATTGGTTACGGTCTCAGGTTAGCAAAGATAAAAAGATGTTCTCTTTATAGAGGCAATGGCTTAGACCACCAACCAGTCACTGCCAAGAAGGAAAACCTCAGAAGATTACCTTCTTTATTGATGCCTGCACAGTTGTAGAAGACAATGAAAACTGCTTCAAATAAAATTATGTGGGCATGTGGGAAAATATTAAATGTTCCGATAAGATTTTAATGGAGTGATGCTTACCATGGTAGCGGAGAAGAGACATACCCCAGCGTATATGGTCTCGGAATGTGATAGATAATATACGAATGACCACAATAGAGGGTAGACATCTAGCTTATGATCAATCAATCAGGTACCGTCTACACAATGAAGGATTGTTGCAATAGATCTCCAACAGTGTCTGTCTCTCGCCCTGACTGTACATTCTGTCAGATTGTTGTTCGTATATTTCTTTATGTTATCTTCCCTCTTGTATTGTTGTCTACCTCTTGCTCGCTTGCCTTCATCTTTACCCTCCAGTATGATTTTTATAAGAGTGTTATGCCTTTTAACGTGGCCGAAATGTTTCACTTGCTTCATTTTTTCATTTCTTTCAACTATCCTTTTATTCCACGTTTTTCTAGAGCATCTGTATTTGATTGTTTTTGTTTTCATGAAATACGAGATATCCTTCTGTATATCCACATCTCCAGGGCTTCTGTTTGACTTCCTAATTGCTTGTTCATTGTCCCGGCTTCCGCGCCATATAGAAGTATTGCATATACATAACATTTGACAATTCGCAAATTTAGTGTGTTGTTAATCTCTCTAGATGTTAATACTGATTGCATGATGTTGAAAGCATTTTTGGTCATCCATATTCTCTTTCTGATTTCTGTTTCACTTCTTATGATACGCTTATGATACGCTTATGATATGCTTATGATACACCTATGATACGCTTATTAAACTCTTGTGACACACGTATGATACACATATGATACACTTATGATATGCTTATGATACTCTTCTTATACACTTATGATACGCTAATGATACACTTATGACATGCTTATGATACATTTATGAAACACTTATGATACACGTATTATATGCTTATGATACTAGTTTGATACGCCTATGATACACTTATGATATGATTATGATACACTTGTGATATGCTTATGATACACTTATTATACACTTGGATACCTTATGATACCCTTAGAAACACTTATAATTAGCAGTTCAAAAGACTGTTGTGGGGTTACAGTTCTGCAAGGGACAGGCATCTATGATAATGAATAGACGCATGCATGTCAGTCAGTTAGTATGATACAACGATTATATGAAAAATGGTACTTATCGTAAACGTGTATGTCATATCAGGTCATCATTTTTAAATTGTGAAAACGACTCAATATATAAAATACCATCTTTGTCACAAATCCAAGATAGTTTCCTCGGAGCTTTGTGTTTCTGTCAGTAGCTCCGTGCCGGGCAGTCGCCCTCTAGTGATCTACCCAACTTACAATGAGTAAATCACCACACACACACAAAAGCGAGAAAAAGATGGTAGGCTTTACTAGAAGACGATCACAAGTGACAAAATGGACGTTGCGGCTGAAGCCTTCTTCGGCACAGGAAAAACAATCACAGACAGACACGACTACGTGAATAACACTACATGAAACTATAAATGTAAAAGTTACTTATCTGCATCCATGTTGTGGGCTGGACGCGTTTTTCACAGGATCCAACTCACCCAACTGACAGTAATGAATGTAATCAATTATGATATTATTTACAGTAATGAATGTAAACAAATATGACATTAATTAGCTTTGCTCAAACACAAACTGTAAGAAATGTCATGAACCCGAAACTAACTACTGGTTGTATTAGTGACATTAGCGTGCAGATCTTGGTGCGAACATGAAGAAGAATGGGTAGCATTCCCCACAAAAATATAGTCTAGCATTTCAGACGCTTGACGGCTGATAGCTCTGTTCGAGTTTCATCGAAAACGTGACGACTTGTTGCCATTAAACGATGCCACATCTGCTTCACGCTCTGATACAGCCTTGGCTACAATCCTCAGATTTCTAAGTTTATCCTGACGCGTCTTGCTAATATAAACATGTCTATAAGATGCATCAGTATGTGTCTGCTATTGTGCTTATAACTTAGTTTTCTTGGTCTCGACGCTGAGATATTTTACTGGCGGTATGCGATCCTGTATCTCTGGTTATTGTATGTAGATACGAGCGTGACAAGTGCATACATGCCAAATAAACAAACAAAGTTAGCTGGGCTATCTCCAAACACAGCCAGCGATGGTTAGTTCGCCAGATCTTCATAACAGGGAGTTGTCAAAAACAACGTAAGATATGTTTTATCACAACTTCTGAGCCATTTTAAATGTCATTTAGTAGCACCCTTAAAAAAACACACACACATTGTAAAGAACAGACACTGTGAAGAAAAGACATTGGACTGCATCCAACGTCACATTTTATCAAGTCATACAATTATGTAATGCACACACAAAGATAGAACCACCACCATGAAATCGCACTATTTTCAACTTATAGACAATGAGAAAAGGAGTTAACGTCCTATATGAAGTGTATACTTATTTATGCATACGAAACATGGACAATAAGATGACTAGCCGTGAAACATCTAATGATCGTGAATATGTGGTTTCTGCGGAAAATGAAAAAAAAAAAAATACAATGGACAGACAAAATAACGAATGATGCAGTCCTTCAAATAATAAAGGAAACATGTAAAGTAATTTTAACAATTATCGCAGACATTCGAGAATTAAACTTGAAAATTTAGTGACAACTGGAAACGTGCTAGGAAAACAGCAAGAGGAAGACCTAAAGATAAATAGCTGGATGGCTTGGTCACATGGGATAATCCGGACAAGTACACAAGTTCAGTCCAAGACTGGTGATCGTGTGAGATGGCCAACCATGACCGCCCACGCATACAGGCATAGCACATGATAATGATGAAACAAGTAAATCGTACTTAAGGGAATTAAGACAATCATTTGAGCAAACACAAACTATACCAACAGTGCTCGCATCGCTTGTCTGTCGGTGCCGAAGAGGGTCATAGTGTCATCTGTCAGTTATAGAATATGTTCGCGGGTTGTATATTAGACCAATCTGAAACAGGAAATGCGTGTTATAATGAGGGTAGCAGATTGTTGACTGTGATCAAACGGGGATAACTAGACTCTCGTATTGCGCGCCTCCGCGGAGTGTCTTCGGAAGCTAAACAATGCCAAAGTTGCCTTACCAACAGAAATTCCGGCAACACCAGGCAGGGCGATCAGCAGCAATGCTTTCCTTGTTGTCAAGATCAAGACCGTATCTATTCTTGGAGGATCTCCCAGTCTTTATGTACTGTTGTCCAGTGCGAGCTCGCTTGTCTGATGTAAGTTCGAGACATAATATTTTGGGAACCGAGGTAACCCAGCATGCGTGCCTGTCTATCCGGCAGTTATGTATTCGAAATACTATTCAGTAAGGTCCTTTAAATGGTCAATCTCTCCTAAAATGGGTACTTTTCTTGTTTCTTTATGGAACATTTTCTGTAGAAACAGCTACCTTAACAATTATGACCGATCCGTTTAAGCTGATATTTGCACTGTGTAGATGCAAACTCTCGGGTAAAAATAACAGATAGAGAAATTAATTTCCAGAATAACACATCTGGAAGTGTGTGGCAGCAGGGCAGCAATGACTTGCGCTTCAACTTAACGGTGGGTATGGGGTTCTATTACTAAACCGGCCCCTGGAACTTCAACGTTTACATCTCGTTCAGAAAGCAATGGCAAACTACTGAACTTAAACTTGGCTTGTACATCAACCTGGCGTCGGGGTTGGTCGCATCCACAAAGGACATGTAACACTTGAAACGTATACTCACATTCAACTACATGATGAATATTTTAAGATGCACCGTGTTTCCATTAGCGGACAGAAATACCAACAAAACAGAGGACGTGGATCATCTATTACATGATTGTTGACTGTGTTCTAGACTGTGGTGTACATGTACAGCACAGCTGAGAGAAACAAACAGGCTGCCAACAGGCAGGAATTTCGCTAGGTAATATATTTACCAGAGAATAGATAAACCAATACAGACCAATGGCTGTGAAGATATAAAGGCGCGCAAATCAGTGCCTCACATCTAGGAGTGAGTGAACTCTGGGGCCATAGCCATAGTCAATCAGGCATTTATCCACCCTAGTACCCAGAAAGATTATCTGTAATGTCGAAACGTAGAGCACGACTCGGGGTACGCCAGTTTTGATCAATAGCTGGACGAGTAGAGATTACCATGCCAGACTCCCATTATTATGTCTTATTTATTCTCCCTGAGGATTTCAAAACGTTCGTTTCAACATGTTCCACTTTTGTTAGCTGTCTTGTTCAAATCTGACACGAATTCTCGTTGACGTTTCAGCATACAATTGTTCAATTCTTAAATTACAGAAAGAGGCTAATGTGAAATAGAGATGTAAAAAATAAAAAAATACAGACCACAGTTTTTCGACCCAAACAGTTATTGACTAAAGAAGCATTGAATTAGACAATGATGTATTGAAGAACACTAACGATAGTATCAATAAATGCGAAGAGAAAGCAATTGAAAATCTAATGAAAAACGCAGGTCGTGTAATAGGATGTAGAATCAAGAGATATATGGCATCTATTCATTTTTCATTTGTGAACAATGTTGTTCAATTATGCCAGCTGAATTAACAAATATTAATATGTCACAATGCAAACTGCCATCATAAAATTGTATTTAAAATTATTGACTGGAGAGAAAAAATTCAATTAGAAAATGATGTATCAAGGAACATCAAAGCAAATATAAATACCCACGAAGATAAAACAACGGGAAAACTAATGAAAATCGCAGTAAATCGAATATGGGAGAGGTAGAAGCGGTAGAAGAGATATATGCTATCTGTTCAACGATGACACAGGAAATCAACTGGGGAACCCGTTGAGGCCACTGAGACAGTTATATAAATAAACACACATAGTATTTTCTGGCGCTCACAAAAGGAGACGAAGGAAGTAGAGACTAGAGGACGCACTCGACAACACAAAATTTGAAAACTATAGTTACCGACCGGGATTCGAATCTGTCGCCTCCAAAAGACGACAGCGCCTCCCTGCAGGAACAAGTGTACTTAGACGAATACATTGATATTCAGTTATGTCAACTGAATCAACAAATATTAATATATTGCAATGCAAACTGCCATCATAAAATGGTATTTTTTGTTGCTAGCAGCAAGATTACATATTGACACACTCTGGCGCTCTTTCCAATAACGCCATGAATAACTTCCCAGGAAAACAGACCCAGGGAGTGATACAGAAAAAGATAAACGGACAGTGTAGACAGCTTTGAATGAAGTAAATATTGTAAAAATGTTATTTGCGTATCAATTACAAGACGTTGCAGTCAACCCCAACATTTTCTGGCTGCTCGTGATTGCTTGGCAAGTTTATGTTCAGTAGTGGGTAATTGCTTTCTGAACTACCGGCAATCATACCATTGTATGAAAACCAGCGCAAGATGGTCTGCTTCTAAATCGCCCGCAGCTGTGTTTCAAACGCGGTACGCGGGATTGCGAACTGAGATCGTAACCCCCTCGATTACCATGAAAGATAACGGTAAGAACTGGGATCAATAATATAGAATGAAGAAAACCTGCAGAAGTCGGATGTGTCGGCCTAACGGCGCAAGAACGCAGCTCTGCTGTAAACAGGCACAACGCAATCACGTCAGAAAAAAATAACTCCGGATGAACGCAGAAGAAGAAGAAGAAGAAGAAGAAGAAGAAGAAGAAGAAGAAGAAGAAGAAGAAGAAGAAGAAGAAGAAGAAGTAGAAGAAGAAGAAGAAGAAGAAGAAGAAGAAGAAGAAGAAGAAGAAGAAGAAGAAGAAGAAGAAGAAGAAGAAGAATGAAGAAAACAGAAAGTTGCGTCGCCTGTGTTCTCTAATAACGCCGTAAAGGGACACCAGTTTCCAGTCTGATAAGAAAACAGTATTCCTCAGTCTCGTCCTTGACTTGTGGACGTAAATTATAAGTACCTTTGAAGTCGGAGTTGGTTCGTCTGATGGTCAGGGGCACTGGTAATAGGGAAAGCTAATCCACACGCAAAATTCAGTCCAGTGTTACTAGAAGTAGGAGCGAGCGAGCGAGCGAGAGAAAACAAATATTGCCCAGTGAAAACAAGCAATAAGTGAGAAGTCTAACTTAAGCTGTCCCATGATTGTCCCTGCAATCATGTAGTTAGAATGTAAGTATACGTTTCAAGCGTTACATGTCCCATGATTGTCCCTGAAATCATGTTGTTGAATGTAAGTATATGTTTCAAGTGTTACATGTCCCATGATTGTTTCTGCAATCATGTAGTTGAATATGAGTATATGTTTCAAGTGTTACTTGTCCCATGATTAAAATATTTTCTATTCATCGTTTCATCGTGTGATGAGAAATACTCGCTTTTTGAACATCTATGTATCAGTTGGTCCAATAGTTGGGTTGAGTTGAGTTGAGTTGAGTGTTGAGTTGAGTTGAGTTTAGTTGAGTTGAGCTAAGAACCCACATCACTGCACGCAGGAAATTTCCATATGTGCTCCGTGCTCTCATTCAACAGCTAACGAAGAGTCATACTACTAATCGTTCCCACCGCTATCTGATTTAAAGTTCTCCTGGTCTTCCCTCTCAGTTTTGAGATTCTTCCAGGACCCCTACCGATCCCCCGCAATCTCATTCTTTCCACATACGGGTTATCAATCAGAGTAAGAAATGATGGCAGACTGACAGTGGGATCAACACCTAGCCCCACATATATTTAAAGGCAGAAGATGAAATGGCTCTACCGTCTCGTTAGAATGCAACACCATCAGTTGCAAACACTGGCGCTATATCAAAGAGGATGTTAATCTAGGCTAAGAGGACGCCCGAGAAGAAATGGATTTACGACATCAAACACGTTTAACAATCACACAGAATGACACTATTATGTGCAATCCATTGGGCGCTGGAACGTCGGCTATTACTTCCCATGGATCTTGACGGCAAAAGTGAAAGATGATGATGATGATGATGATGATGATGATGATGATGATGATGATGATGATGATGATGATGAGGATTTATCAGTAGGTGGTGTAATTAATATTTGTTTCATATAGCTTGTTCACAGTTAATGCCTATTTCCCTTAATTTGTCACTTATTCATCACCATAATGTTTATAATATTTACGTATGAAAGTTCGGAAAAATCAGACTATTTATGCTGTTGTGAGCGTTTCTTTCCTAACTAAGGTCCAGCTTGAACACAGAGCCTTATATTTATCGCCCGAATCTTGAAAGGCAGGTTATCCAGTCTCACTACCCAAGAGATCAATTGGGCGTGTGATACAATTAGAAACCAATAGTTCTTGTACATATAACAAGCATAATCTAGATTCCGAACCTTATAATTTTTATCCCTGAGGTGGACACTGTAGCCTGTCAGCCACGCCTACCCCATATCATAGGTTCAAAATTGGTTCGTTGGATCTCTGTGTGGAAATTGCCCCTTGACAAGTGCCTACTGAGGTCCTGTACAACTTACAGAAGTGACGATAAACAAATAAGTAGACCAGTATTTGGACCATTATTTCAAGAAATTTTTACAAGAGATCATTATTTGGACCATTGTTTCCAGAACATTTAGACAATGAGACCAGTATTTGAACCTTTGTTTCATTGAAATTTTGAAAGGGAGACCAATATTTGGACGATTATTTTCAGGAAATTTTGACAAGGCTATCAGTATTTGGTTCCAAGGTTTCCAGGAAATTGTGACAAGGAGTGAACATTTGGTACCAATGTTTTCAGGAGTTAGTTTACCTGGCCAGTAACAATTTTCGGACTGTTTATTTCGTTGTGTTCTTTTTTTTTTTTTTTAAGTTTTTAGCAGTCTCGTGATAACCATGTATAACATTAATAGTCTTTCCCCAAAACAGTACTGACTCTTACATCTTAACACAACTGGGATATAAACACTGAAAGAGAAACTCTCGAATGCAACATGTTAAGACAGATGCCCTTTAAAGATTAATATTGTTGAATTGAAAAGTAAAGAAATAACAGGGTGAATAGAGTAAGATTAATTTTCAACTTCTCCAGTGTAACAATGCAAAAAGGTGGAGAAAAACGGAGCCTATTGTTAATACTGCCAGCGCACCACTCAGCACTGTGGAGACGTCGAGTTGTGAGTAGATTACACTCGACTCTGTGTCTAGCCCTCCCGAGGACGGACACGTATGCGGTTTCTTCTCATTGTCTTACAAGTGCCTGTTCCATTTCCTGACCCGCCGTTAACAGTACGATTGCTTCCCACCACAAGTCCAGCCATTCAATGGATCGAACGTCTGATAGGTTAAAAGTCTGTATGTCAGTGTACGGCGTTTTTACTGCTTAATATGTTATGGTATGGTTGTTTGGTTGGTTGGTTGGTTGGTTGGTTGGTTGGGTGATTGGTTGGTTGGTTGGATGGTTGGATGGTTGAATGGAGGGTTGGTTGGCTAGATGATTGTTTGGTTGTTTGGTTGGCTAGTTGTTGGTTGGTTGGTTGTTTGGTTGGCTAGTTGGTTGGTTAGCTGACTACCTAGATGGTTGGATGATTGACTGCCTTGCTGGGTGGATTATTGGTTTGTTGATTGGTAGGTTGGTTGGTTGGTTGGTTGGTTGGTTGGTTGGATGGTTGGTTAATTGGCTGGCTAGTTGGTTGGTTGTTTGGCTAGCTGGATGATTGGTTGGTTTATTTGTTTGTTGGTTGATTGGTAGATTGGCTGGCTGGTTGGTTGTCTTGAAGGGTGGTTGGTTGGTTGGATGGTTGGATGGCTGGTTGGATGGCTGGTTGGCTAGCTGGTTAGTTGGCTAGCTGGTTGGTTGGCTGACTAATTGGCTAGCTGGATGGTTGTTTATTTGGCTGTCCGGTTGGTTAGATGGTTGGTTGGTTGGTTGGTTGTTGGTTGGTTGGTTTATGGTTGGTTCGTTGGTTGGCTGACTGACTGGCTGGTTGGCTGATTAGCTGCATGTTGTGATAATCTTCTGGACGAGTGTCTTTTATCTCTAAACTTCGGTGCATTGATGTTCAGATTGCTTGAGCCCCGAAATGAAAGTGCATCTATCGATGTGAGGTTGATATGGATACTTCCCTCACGACCCTGTACCATCGTACCATATACACGGCAAGTGTGCTGCAACAGCCTTCTTTCCCCTTTACATGCTCAGAAACCAGCGGAGTGTTCAAGCCCGCCATTGGAAGTTCACATCTATGGAGAGACATTCTAAGATGTGCCCAGGTCATGATTCAGTATAACATATACGGGCTGGCTGCGACTAGGTCTGGGTTGGTCATGATTCAGTATAGCATATACGGACTGGCTGCGACTAGGCCTGGGTTGCTCATGTTTTCTCGGCAGGTTTTAGATGTTTAGGTATAAAAAAAATGTTTTGCATATCCTTTACAGGACATCGCTGTCAACATCAGCATCTTTCAGCTGTATGTTGATTTCTTGGCAAGATTACGCTCAGTAGTTTGCCATTGCTTTCTGAGCGGCCGGCTCAGTTATCCCGCAAGTCACCAGCGGGGGTCGAACCGCTCCCAGCTCTCGCCCGCTCCGAGACTCTGCGTGATAAACGGGATAACGGAGAAAGTGTTGTAACCCCTCGGCCAGAGAGACCGGCTGTTTAGGTATAGGGTGTATTTTAATGAATGTGCAGTGTTTGAAAATATTGCTGGTCCAAGTTTTGTGTTTACCCATTATGTTACATTCACCCTCTGTAAAGTTCATGCAACATAATAGGTAAATACAAAACTTGATCCTGCAGTATTTTCAAACACAGCACAGTCATTAAAACTACACTCTATATTATTGGCTAGAGACTCCACAACAACGCAAAGGTTGAGGTTAACGAGAAATAAAACACAACTTCTTCAGAGGTTAACTTTATAATGACGATGACGTTATAATAATGCGGCGAAATTTCATATTGAGACTTAATTGCTTTCATCAGGACTCTAAAATTATAAAACTACACACAATTATAAATAAATATTACATCACGCTCATAAGTATTTGACGGTCTAATGTTGAAGGGATAGGACGGTATTTTACAATAAAGTAAAATAGGTTCCTTTAACTGGTTGACGTATAAACAATACAAAAGGTATTACATGCACTTTTTAAATTTTATACTTTGGAAATTCAAAACGAAGTATTCCCTTCGTGAATTTAAACACAATCACTATAAACGAAATATTGCATTATTTCTTGCCTGGCTAATTTCACTGCATCTCGGCAGGTGCATACTACAGAAGTCGCTTAAAAGTCGACAGGGTCGACTTCATCGCACCGGGTTTTATCCGGAAAGTGTCGCACAAAGCACGAACTCCGTAGCTTTTAGCGACGACCCACAGGAGTCTCCAAAACTACAGAGTTATATGTTAAATAAAGTCTCATCTCATCTCATCTCATCTCATCCCATCTCATCATGTTCCTCTTGTACCTTGCGGTGTCGAGGTGAAGTATAAACATCGTGAGAGTGCCCGATTATGGGCTTCATGTATCGATATTCCCATGGACTCTGCAATTCCCTCAGTCCAACGTTTACGTGGTCGGCCTCTTCCTCTGTTTCCATCTGGTCTGTACATCATTGCTTGTTGTGGTATGCTGTTAAATGGTAATCTACTTGCATAGCCAAACCATTTGACTTGCTGCTTTCTAATAAAATCTATTGCTGCTATAACCCCCAATTTAGTCCTGATTTCTTCATTTCTGATCTTATCTATTCTTGATACGTTTAGTATTCTTCTCAGGAATCTCATTTCTATTGTTGTGATTTTTCTTTTCTCTTTTTCTTTTCTCTTCATCACAAAGATCATCCAGGGCGGAGCAGCAGCTGAAGATGGCAAGCTCCGGCTCAATGACGTCATTGTCCGGGTCAACAATATCGACGTCAGTCACTGCACTCATGCAGAAGCCGTTGATGCGCTCAAACAGGCTGGTCGCAAGGTCGTCCTGTATGTGAAACGACTGAAGGTGCCCACGGAGACGGTTATGGATGTTGAACTGGTCAAAGGCAACAAGGGTCTGGGATTCAGTATAGCTGGCGGGAAAGGCAACCAGTACATCCCTGGCGACAACGGCATTTTCATCACAAAGATCATTGAAAGTGGCGCTGCAGAGCAGGATGGGCGGCTGGCTGTGATGGGCAGGCTTATTGCTGTAAATGATCACAACCAAGAGGATGTCAGCCGTGAGGAGGCAGTGCAGGCACTCAAGAGTACACGGGACATTGTCAGGCTAACCATTGTCACACCCGCATACCTCACGGAGCACATCAGAGATCCCACAGATCATGGACCTGTCAACATCTCTCGCTCTGCTTCACAAGGGTTGCCCACATTCAGGCCTGCGACTCCACCCGCAGCAAAAGCTGAGGAGGAACCTCCGAGGGAGGTTACTGAGACAAATGTTAAATAAAGTGGACAAACAAATAAAACCTTGACTGAATAATTAAGTATTCTTAAACATTGTCGTTGCTATCTAAACATAATGACTTCCGTGGGGCTGCCGTTCCCGCACTTTAATTTATTTCCTTTAATTTCATTTAACATACACCTCTACAATAATCACCAGACGAGATGCAGCGAAATATGACGGACAAGAAATCGTGCAATAATTTGTTTATGGCTCATGTATTTAATTTGGTAATGTTTACTTTTCAATTCTTTTTCGTTTTCTTTGTTCATTCAAGTTTATATATATATATATATAAGTTGATGTGTAGAGTGATACAATGTAATGCTACTGTTAGTGTGCAGGATGGTAAGCTTTACGGTCTTGGTTAGAATATACGATTTAATACTTGATATGTAGGATGATATGATGTGTAGGAGCTACCACGTTATTCAAAACAATGTTTTCCCGTAGTGAATTTTAATAACGAAGACACAAACAATAGATTTCACGATTTATTGCCTGGCATATTTCGTTGCATCTCGTCAGGTACATACTGCAGAAATCACATAACATAACCTAAAGTGATTAGATAAATCGTTCCAGCAGAAATATATACATATTCACACAGTAATTTCAATTGTCTGCCACGGTAATTTTAAACTGACTATCATGTAATTTTACGAAATATGCCAGGCAATAAATCGTGCCATCTATTGTTTGTGACTTCGTTATTTAAAATAACACATTATTGTTAAGACAACTGATCTTATGCATTATGACAATGGGTAATGGTTTGGATTATTTACTTTCTTGACATGGCCAGTGTTTACAATCATATACTCGACAGTCAAAGAGGACTAAAACGGTAGGGTTGCCACACGGGAGACGGGTATATTGTTTTGTGGCTACGCCGTATACACCCCCCCCCCCTTCTCCCCATTGAAAATGAAATAATCTCAGCCTGTCTTGTGCTGAGTTGTTGAGTTGAGTTGAGCTAAGAACTGACATCACTGCACTCAGGACATTCCCATTCGCGCTCTGTTCCCTCATTCAACAGCCAGTGAAGAGTCATGCCACTAATCGTTCCCACTGCTATCTGATTGAAATTTCTCTTTGCTTTCCCTCTCAGGTCTCTCTCCAGAACCCCTGCCGATCCCCCGCAATATCATTTTTTTCCACATACGGATTCTCAATCTGTTCCCACGCCTTCTCCACCTGGTCCCACGGGGCTCGACCACCTACCCCTTGAGTCGACGGATTAACATCACGGCACACTGGTGTAACCCATAAGTGCTCCGTTCTACTCCTACCACAAGCCTGAGTCCGGAGAAACTCAGCTCAGTGCACGAACTCACAAACTCCGTAGCACCGGTGAGGATCCTAAAATCTCGAGGTATGATGTCCGCCTCGAGTGCTGGAGGTCCCGGATTCAAGCCCCGGTGAGGGCCGGGATTTTTTCACGTGGTCTTCTAGTAACAAAATGTCCCCTGGTCTCTGGGTAGTGAGATCGGACGTCCGTGTGTATTGTTGCGCATGTAAAAAATCCCTTGGCCGTTGGAAATCGAAAAAGAGTAGCCTAACAAAAACGATACTTTGGTACTGGGTTGGGACAGGTGCAAGTTCTTTTCATGAGGTCAACACCAGTGCATGGGACTTACTAGCTAAACCGCACTCTTCCAGAGGATTTACTGCCAACCAACGAGACATATTATGCTGGCCATTCAGCGTGTACATCTGTCTACGTTAAAACCATGAACTTACATGGAAGGCACATACATTATAGCCATGCTATCAATTTCATATGCTTTACACTGCTTGCATACAGGATCACACACATTATGGCTGTGCTGGCAAGCAGTAATTTCCTATACTTGGTTTAAATATAGAGCGACATACATTATAGTTACGTTAGCGTGTAGCATACACCTTAGACGACCTACTTGTAGCGATACATACATTATAGCACTGGTATCATGCATCATATACTTTATCTGGCTCACATATATGATCATACACATTACAGCTATGCTAGCTTTATCATATACTTTGCACGGCTTGCATACAGGATCACATAAATTACCCTATGCTAACTTTCTCATATATCCTTACACGGCTATGTATAGAGTCGCATACATTACAGCTATGCTAGCTTTATCATATACTTTACATGGCTTGCATGTAGGGTCACATAAATTACACCTATCTTAACTTTAAGATATACTTTACATGGCTTATATGTAGGGTCAAATACATTCTTGCTATGCTAGCTTTATCAATTACTTTACATAGCTTACATGTAGGGTCACATACATTACAGCTGTGCTAACTTTATCATATACTTTACATGGCTACATATAGTGTCACATACATTACAGCTATGCTAGCTGTATCATATACTTTACATGGCTTACATGTAGGGTCACATACATTCTATCCGTAGTTCCTGCATGATCACTCTTGTATTCCAGGTCGGCAAAGCTGCAGCAGACCTCCAAAGAACTCCATTCAAGAATGCTACCGCCTGCAACACGTCTAATACAGTTACTTACTAATATCTCCTCTAATCAGGTTTCGCTTTCACACATTTGCCTGTTGTTTATTGTTGTCATTTGACTAGGTTTTGTTCTCTTCACTCTGTTGTCAGTTGCCATTGTGTGCATGTTTACAGTAAATCCATCATATTGTGGTGATGTAGTGTTTTGTCACCGGTGCCGTTGTTATAAAGCTCCGATATGAGTCATCGTTTAGTGAGTTACGTTGTACTGTTTTGTCAGGTCTAAAGCATGGTGCATGTTTTTCTTCATCTGCTTCTTCATCTGTGTTTCTTTCCACGGGAGTGTGTCACAACTAGTAATACACCTCACAGCTCAGTGTGTCACAACTAGTAATACACCTCACAGGTCAGTATGTCACAACTAGTAATACACCTCACAGCTCAGTGTGTCACAACTATTAATACACCTCACAGGTTAGTGTGTCACAACTAGTAATACACCTCACAGCTCAGTGTGTCACAACTAGTCATACACCTCACATGTCAGTGTGTCACAACTAGTAATATACCTCACAGCTCAGTGTGTCACAACTTGTAATACACCTCACAGCTCAGTGTGTCACAACTAGTCATACACATCACATGTCAGTGTGTCACAACTAGTAATACACCTCACAGCTCAGTGTGTCACAACTAGTAATACACCTCACAGCTCAGTGTGTCACAACTAGTAATATACCTCACAGCTCAGTGTGTCACAACTAGTCATACACCTCACAGCTCAGTGTGTCACAACTAGTCATACACCTCACAGCTCAGTGTGTCACAACTAGTAATACACCTCACAGCTCAGTGTGTCACAACTAGTAATACACCTCACAGCTCAGTGTGTCACAACTAGTCATACACCTCACAGCTCAGTGTGTCACAACTAGTCATACACCTCACAGCTCAGTGTGTCACAACTAGTAATACACCTCACAGGTCAGTGTGTCACAACTAGTAATACACCTCACAACTCAGTGTGTCACAACTAGTAATACACCTCACAGGTCAGTGTATCACAACTAGTCATACACCTCACAGCTCAGTGTGTCACAACTAGTAATACACCTCACAGCTCAGTGTGTCACAACTAGTAATACACCTCACAGCTCAGTGTGTCACAACTAGTAATACACCTCACAGGTCAGTGTATCACAACTAGTAATACACCTCACAGGTCAGTGTATCACAACTAGTAATACACCTCACAGCTCAGTGTGTCACAACTAGTAATACACCTCACAGCTCAGTGTGTCACAACTAGTAATACACCTCACAGCTCAGTGTGTCACAACTAGTAATACACCTCACAGCTCAGTGTGTCACAACTAGTAATACACCTCACAACTCAGTGTATCACAACTAGTAATACACCTCACAGCTCAGTGTGTCACAACTAGTAATACACCTCACAGCTCAGTGTGTCACAACTAGTAATACACCTCACAGCTCAGTGTGTCACAACTAGTAATACACCTCACAGCTCAGTGTGTCACAACTAGTAATACACCTCACAGCTCAGTGTGTCACAACTAGTAATACACCTCACAACTCATTGTGTCACAACTAGTAATACACCTCACAACTCAGTGTGTCACAACTAGTAATACACCTCACAGGTCAGTGTGTCAGACTTCGGCATTCATTTGTGTAAGGTTTTCTTCCTCTAGTCAGATTCCTGTGATGGTAACAGGCTCTAACTAACCATTAGTAATTTTGGTTTCCTAACAATGTTACCAGTGAAGTGGCTTTATGGCCTACTCTTTGCCTTTTCCAATGGTCGTGGGATTTTTATTGTGAACAACTTCCAGACGTGAGTTCTTGTTTTTCTTCCTATCCTATAAGACCATGAATCCAATCTTACTGCTAAAGAAATCAAGGGACGTTTGATATTGTCAGCTGCCAGTGATTCTTGGAAAACTCCCAGTTCTGTGCTGAGATCCGGTACCTTCTGAGCATGAGGCAGACATTGTAACCTCTCAGCCACGGGCACCAGCGCGTGCGACCCTGACAGTGACTGACGTCAGCTCTGTTTTAAGTCCTAATTTAGCATATACTATTTCCTTAACATTCGTCCCCAAATCATTCGTATCTGATTTGGTATTAGGTTTTTCCGTGTTCGAAACTCTTTGATATCAGCCGCCGAAGATTTGGAAGCAAAACACGTTGCGCTGATTTCGATGGTATGGACGTCGGTCGTTCAGAAACCAGTGGCAAACTACTGAACGTAAACAAATTCCTTATAAATTGCAAACACACCCACCCCTCACCCAAAATGGTGGCGTAGTTCTGTAAAGGACATGCACCTTACTTTTTTCACCTTGTTACCTGTCTGTGGTTGCATGTTTGTGTCTGTCTGATCTGGATCTTGATGTTGTTGATGCTCGTTGGATGGCATGCGTGTTGTGTAAACAAACAAAGCCATGAATGTTGACATGTTCCTCGAGAAGGTATGTTTTTCTTCTCCTTATGGCTCCCGGATTCACCCAGGATCGTAACATGGCTAAGAGAAAATGTGTAACGAAATTAAAGATGGCTGGCGTGCTAGTGACAGCATTAAATGTTGTTTGGTCAAGGAAATATTGACTTAGGGTGGTAAACAGATTCAATGAGTATTGATTGGCGCTCATGGTGAGGGAGTTAAAGATATAGAGATCAGAGTATTAGTCTAATCATTGTGCCGAAGCAGTTTCGAGCTATGGGTCGGTGTTGTGAGAACGGTATCACGTTTCTAATGCCTGAATGCACGGAGGGAGATGTGGCCAGTTTTTGGCTCTACTTTTGCAGGCGACGAGTCCAGGCTTTGATCTCACGTCCAAAGGACAAGACAAATTACCACGTGGCATTTTAAACACACGGGATTCGAATTCGCCGCTTCCAAATGGCAACAGCGTCTAGTTAAAGAAACTTGTGTACTTCGACGCATGGCCAACTAGACTCTTATAAGGTGTCTGTATTAGTCTGGTCTGATAATAACTATTGGATGATATCTTTAGAATTTGAAAATATCTACTGTTTTCTCTTATATGCATGTTTTTTCATTGCATAAATATCTACTGTTTTCTCTTGTATCCATGATTTTTTATTGCCTAAATATCTACTGTTTTCTCTTATATCTAGGTTTGTTTTTTTTTCCATTGCATAAATATCGACTGTTTTCTCTTGTATCTAGGTTTTTCCATTGCGTAAATATCAACTGTTTCTGTTATATCCATAATTTTTCATTGCGTAAATATATGTTTTCTCTTATATCTATGTTTTTTTCATTGCGTAAATATCTACTGCTTCCTCTTAAATCTTGGTTTTTTTTCATTGCGTAAATATATGTTTTTTCTTGTATCTACATTTTTCCATTGCGTAAATATCTACTGTTTTCTCTTATATCCAGGTTTCATTATTGCGTAAATATCTACTGTTTTGTCTTATATCTAGATGTTTTCATTGCGTAAATATCTACTGTTTTCTCTTATATCCAGGATTTTTTCTTGCGTAAATATATTTTTTTCTCTTACATCTAGATTTTTTCATTGCGTAAATATCTATTGTTTTCTCTTATATCTAGGTGTTTTTATTGCGTAAATATCTACGGTTTTCTCTTATATCTAGATTTTCATTGCGTAAATATTTACTGTTTTATATATAGGTTTTTTCATTGCGTAAATATCTACAACCGCACTCCATGGCGAAGGTGTTACGGATGCGATACTCGGGTAATGTGGCTTATTTCTTGTAACTGTGTTTCAGGGGGAGGGGGCTGAGTTGTCTCGAGATATGGTGTCCGCCTCGAGTGCTGGAGGTCCCGGGTTCAGGCCCCGGTGAGGACCGGCATTTATTTAAAAAATCCACGTGGACTTCCAGTAATAAATTTTTCCCCCGGTCTCTGGGTAGTGAGATCGGACGCCCGTGTGTATTGTTGCGCACGCAAAAAAAAAAAACACCTTGGCAGTTGGAAATCGAAAGAGAGTAGCCTAACGGCGCTGCCCGGGCAAAATTTCGAGTTAAAAATCTACGCAAAGTATTTCAGGATCCTCGCCGATGCAACGGAGTTCGTGCATTGAGCTGAGTTTCTCCAGACTCAGGTTTGAGTTAGGAGGAAAACGGAGCACTTATGGGTTAAACCCGTGTGCCGTGATGATGATCCATCGACTAAACTAAACTAAACTAAACTGTGTTTCATTGTCAGCAACCAACACCGTAGTTGTGGTGCTATACAATCTCATTATCTTCATGGAACTTCCCGTCCTTTTCACACACGGTCACAACAAATAAAAAACGCAGTAACAAACATATTGAGAAAATGAGAAGACGTACGTGCTGACAATACTATTTTCCCCTTCATATTTCTAACGATAATAAGGGTGGATAGTGTCCTTACAGTTAACAATCGTCGGCCATTATGTCATTAGGTCTGTCTTCTCCTATTACCCTCGAATGTGCGGGAAGACAAGGTTTCTGCTACGTTTAGATTAGTGGTTCTCAATGTGAGCCAAAGTGGCCCCCCACATGATCATGCCGTACTACTATGTGCCATGTATCATCATCAAGTGCCGTGCTGGCTGGCGTAGGCGTTCATGGCTCTCCACAGATCTCGGTCTTTGGTGTTCTGGATCAACTCTGCTGATGATATTCCTCCATGCCACCGTCTCAATCCGTCCAGCATCATTTCTCTTAGTCTGCCTCTGCCTCTCTTCCATTCAATGAGCCATGTAAAGTGGCCAATTTTCTGGAGAGCTACAAATAGTTTCTGGACAGTTACAAATAGTTTCAGGTGAGTTACAAATAGTTTCTGGAAAGTTAAAAATAGTTTCTGGAGTGTTGCAAATAGTTTCTGGAGAAATTCAAATAGTTTCTGGGGAGTTACAAATAGTTTCTGGAGAAATACAAATAGTTTCTGGAAAGTTACAAATAATTTCTGGAGAGTTACAAATCGTTTCTGAAGAGTTAAAAATGGTGTTTGGAGAGTTGGAGAGTTTACAATAGTTTCTGGAGAGTTACAAATAGTTTTTGGAGAGTTACAAATAGTTTTTGGAGAGTTACACATAGTTTCTGGAGAGGTCACTTGTACTCAACTGTGGCCATACCCTGAGCTGATATGGACACATTACATGTGTTCAATACAATGTTGTCTCTTAGCGAATTTAAACACAGAAGCCACAAACAATATGTCGCTGCATTTATTGCCTGCTATTTCCCTGCATCTCGTTTGGTGCAAACTGCAGAGTTTTACATCATGTCAAGTGAATACATGAATAATACTTCAGCTTAAACAATGAAAACACATAGTCACGGGCATTTTTCGAATGTGGAACATTTGTTAACACGGTAATTTCAGTTTTTATACGAACTTTTTCTGTTTGCACAAAACCCGTTATGCTTATTACGAAAGTTTTATTAAACAATTAAATAAAAAGAAATCGATCATATGAAATGAATTTTTATATCTATTTAACAGCGCCAATAGTTGTGAAAATGAAATTGTATATCTATTTAACAGTGCTCAGAAAGCAATGGCAAACTACTGAGCGTAATCTTGCCAAGAGATCAACAGACAGCTGAAAGATGCTGCTGTTGACAGCGATGTCCTGTAAAGGATATGCAAAACAAACAAACAAACAAATTTAACAGTGGCAATAACTGTGAAAATAAAATTGTAATGAAATTGTATATCTATTTAACAGTGGCAATAACTGAAATACGTGGAACTGCGACTGGGTCCCTTGCTTGACGAAGTGAGACAACGATTGGCCACATATTTCGCTGAGCTCTCATGCCCACAAAATGTGATGCCGCTGTCACACTACAGCCTCATAGCAGGAAACTGCTGGGGGACAAATTAAGTATATAGCTGCCAAGCACATTGGCTAGCACATGGTCTGTCGGTTCGATGGCCATGTGTTCGAATCCCTATCAATACGAGGTTTGTTTTTAATTTACCCGAGCTGCTACGTCTACTCAGCCTAGAGTCAGTAGAAAAACAATCTCCTGATAAGTAAAGGCGGCCGGCTTGATACTCACCACATCGAGTACCCTCTGGTCTATGAAAGTATGGCTCTAGAACTGTATGCCCAGTGTGCCTTGAGACGTGCAAAAGGACCTGTTACTTTACTGACCTTGAGTCCTTAAACGGGCTGGCGTCTGTTAGATCAAGGTTATTGCTTTACTTTTCTCCCGATCTGTTAACAAAGTATCATCTCCTGAGGGACTGTAGTGCAGACTTCTCAACCCCCTCCCTACACTCAACAAACAGCGGGGTTTGCTAGAGTGGTCCTGTAACTTCACACCTATAGCGCGCGCTTTATTTTAGGGTTATGATTCAGCATAGCACACACGGACTCGATAGGATCAGTCCTGGCTTATCAATGTTTCCTCCGCGAGTTTAGGTATTTCACGTCAACAGACTCCAATCTGATTCCCAGAACAACTATGGGGTGGTTATAGAAATCCTGAGTTAAATAACTAGCTAGCGAAGAGTACAAAATTAGAATACCATAGTCCATCTGTTTAAAACAGGAAGCGGGTGGAGACAACAAGAAACATCTAGAAGTTGTAGTGTAAACGTAAAGTCGATGCGAGCATTGATCTAATTATCAATAATCAATGACCTCACAATACACGGTTGGCTGAACTACAGTAGGGTGATTGTAATCCAGCATAGGAAATAGGGAATGAAGTGAGCATAAAATATAAATGAGAAACTGGAAATTGTAACCGATAAACATTATAGTCTTTCTTAGCATTCAGCAGCCAATAAACACTATCCCACAACCACCCTGCATACACATGTACACACTATCCGTGCGACAAAGTACACTTGTTCCTGCTGCAAGGGACTGTCGTTATTTGGATGCCACGAGTAAGAATCCATGTGTGGTATAGCTTCTAATGCGCATATTGTCTATTGTATCCTTTTATCTGTAGCTGTTTCATTACCTCTTTAAATGTTTCAAACGGTTTAAACACAAAAGGATCGACTTCATTACATTGCGTTCTATCTCATATGACTCTGTCTGTCTCCGTAAAGTTGCCCGCCGAAAATGTTCAATAGAGCAAGAGCTACGTAGCTCCAGTGACGACCCACAGTAGTCTCTTAAAGAATGTTCATTGGTGAACCGGATGACGGAATCCGAAAACGGTCAGACGAAATTTTGAGTATGAGGCAGGCCGTTGGAGCACTTCACCACGGAGCACCTTTCTTCGACTTCTTGTGCTCATTCCTCTTCTTCTTTTCATCCTTCAATGGGACAACATGTATTGCCATACAAAAATGGACTGGCAATAAAAGTAAAAACCGTGTGGACACGGACTGACAGTAAAGTTAAAAACCGTAACGAAACAGAGTGATCGCAAAGGTAAAGACCATGTTGACATAGAATACAGGTAGAAGTAAACACAGTGTTGACATATAATACAGATAGAGGTAAACACAGTGCTGACATATAATACAGATAGAGGTAAACACAGTGCTGACATATAATACAGATAGAGGTAAACACAGTGCTGACATATAATACAGATAGAGGTAAACACAGTGCTGACATATAATACAGATAGAGGTAAACACAGTGTTGACATATAATACAGATAGGGGTAAACACAGTGTTGACATATAATACAGATAGAGGTAAACACAGTGTTGACATATAATACAGGTAGGGGTAAACACAGTGTTGACATATAATACAGATAGAGGTAAACACAGTGCTGACATATAATACAGATAGAGGTAAACACAGTGTTGACATATAATACAGATAGAGGTAAACACAGTGTTGACATATAATACAGATAGAGGTAAACACAGTGTTGACATATAATACAGATAGAGGTAAACACAGTGTTGACATATAATACAGATAGAGGTAAACACAGTGCTGACATATAATACAGATAGAGGTAAACACAGTGTTGACATATAATACAGATAGAGGTAAACACAGTGCTGACATATAATACAGATAGAGGTAAACACAGTGTTGACATATAATACAGATAGAGGTAAACACAGTGTTGACATATAATACAGATAGAGGTAAACACAGTGCTGACATATAATACAGATAGAGGTAAACACAGTGTTGACATATAATACAGATAGAGGTAAACACAGTGCTGACATATAATACAGATAGAGGTAAACACAGTGCTGACATATAATACAGATAGAGGTAAACACAGTGTTGACATATAATACAGATAGAGGTAAACACAGTGTTGACATATAATACAGATAGAGGTAAACACAGTGCTGACATATAATACAGATAGAGGTAAACACAGTGTTGACATATAATACAGATAGAGTAAACACAGTGTTGACATATAATACAGATAGAGGTAAACACAGTGTTGACATATAATACAGATAGAGGTAAACACAGTGTTGACATATAATACAGATAGAGGTAAACACAGTGCTGACATATAATACAGATAGAGGTAAACACAGTGTTGACATATAATACAGATAGAGGTAAACACAGTGTTGACATATAATACAGATAGAGGTAAACACAGTGTTGACATATAATACAGATAGAGGTAAACACAGTGTTGACATATAATACAGATAGAGGTAAACACAGTGTCTGACATATAATACAGATAGAGGTAAACACAGTGTTGACATATAATACAGATAGAGGTAAACACAGTGCTGACATATAATACAGGATAGAGGTAAACACAGTGCTTGACATATAATACAGATAGAGGTAAACACAGTGCTGACATATAATACAGATAGAGGTAAACACAGTGTGTGACATATAATACAGATAGAGGTAAACACAGTGCTGACATATAATACAGATAGAGGTAAACACAGTGTTGACATATAATACAGGATAGAGGGTAAACACAGTGCTTGACATATAATACAGATAGAGGTAAACACAGTGCTGACATATAATACAGATAGAGGTAAACACAGTGCTGACATATAATACAGATAGAGGGTAAACACAGTGCTGACATATAATACAGGTAGAGGTAAACACAGTGCTGACATATAATACAGGATAGAGGGTAAACACAGTGCTGACATATAATACAGATAGAGGTAAACACAGTGCTGACATATAATACAGATAGAGGTAAACACAGTGTTGACATATAATACAGATAGAGGTAAACACAGTGTTGACATATAATACAGATAGAGGTAAACACAGTGTTGACATATAATACAGATAGAGGTAAACACAGTGTTGACATATAATACAGATAGAGGTAAACACAGTGTTGACATATAATACAGGTAGAGGTAAACACAGTGTTGACATATAATACAGGTAGAGGTAAACACAGTGTTGACATATAATACAGGTAGAGGTAAACACAGTGTTGACATATAATACAGATAGAGGTAAACACAGTGTTGACATATAATACAGATAGAGGTAAACACAGTGCTGACATATAATACAGATAGAGGTAAACACAGTGTTGACATATAATACAGATAGAGGTAAACACAGTGTTGACATATAATACAGATAGAGGTAAACACAGTGTTGACATATAATACAGATAGAGGTAAACACAGTGCTTGACATATAATACAGATAGAGGTAAACACAGTGCTGACATATAATACAGATAGAGGTAAACACAGTGTTGACATATAATACAGATAGAGGTAAACACAGTGCTGACATATAATACAGATAGAGGTAAACACAGTGCTTGACATATAATACAGATAGAGGTAAACACAGTGTTGACATATAATACAGATAGAGGTAAACACAGTGCTGACATATAATACAGATAGAGGTAAACACAGTGCTGACATATAATACAGATAGAGGTAAACACAGTGCTGACATATAATACAGATAGAGGTAAACACAGTGCTGACATATAATACAGATAGAGGTAAACACAGTGCTGACATATAATACAGATAGGGGTAAACACAGTGCTGACATATAATACAGGTAGAGGTAAACACAGTGCTGACATATAATACAGATAGAGGTAAACACAGTGCTGACATATAATACAGGTAGAGGTAAACACAGTGTTGACATATAATACAGATAGAGGTAAACACAGTGCTGACATATAATACAGGTAGAGGTAAACACAGTGTTGACATATAATACAGATAGAGGTAAACACAGTGCTGACATATAATACAGATAGGGGTAAACACAGTGTTGACATATAATACAGGTAGAGGTAAACACAGTGTTGGACATATAATACAGATAGAGGTAAACACAGTGCTTGACATATAATACAGATAGAGGTAAACACAGTGTGGACATATATACAGATAGAGGTAAACACAGTGTTGACATATAATACAGGATATGAGGTAAACACAGTGTTGACATATAATACAGATAGAGGTAAACACAGTGTTGACATATAATACAGGATAGAGGTAAACACAGTGCTTGACATATAATACAGATAGAGGTAAACACAGTGCTGACATATAATACAGATAGAGGTAAACACAGTGCTGACATATAATACAGAGTAGGAGGTAAACACAGTGCTGACATATAATACAGGTAGAGGGTAAACACAGTGCTGACATATAATACAGATAGAGGTAAACACAGTGCTGACATATAATACAGATAGAGGTAAACACAGTGCTGACATATAATACAGATAGAGGTAAACACAGTGCTTGACATATAATACAGATAGAGGTAAACACAGTGCTGACATATAATACAGATAGAGGTAAACACAGTGCTGACATATAATACAGATAGAGGTAAACACAGTGCTGACATATAATACAGATAGAGGTAAACACAGTGCTGACATATAATACAGATAGAGGTAAACACAGTGCTGACATATAATACAGATAGAGGTAAACACAGTGCTGACATATAATACAGATAGAGGTAAACACAGTGCTGACATATAATACAGATAGAGGTAAACACAGTGCTGACATATAATACAGATAGAGGTAAACACAGTGCTGACATATAATACAGATAGAGGTAAACACAGTGCTGACATATAATACAGATAGAGGTAACACAGTGCTGACATATAATACAGATAGAGGTAAACACAGTGCTTGACATATAATACAGATAGAGGTAAACACAGTGCTTGACATAGAATACAGGTAGAGGTAAACACAGTGCTGACATAGAATACAGATAGAGGTAAACACAGTGTTGACATAGAATACAGGTAGAGGTAAACACAGTGTTGACATATAATACAGGTAGAGGTAAACACAGTGCTTGACATATAATACAGATAGAGGTAAAACACAGTGCTTGACATATAATACAGATAGAGGTAAACACAGTGTTGACATATAATACAGATAGAGGTAAACACAGTGCTGACATAGAATACAGATAGAGGTAAACACAGTGCTGACATACAATACAGGTAGAGGTAAACACAGTGCTGACATATAATACAGGATAGAGGTAAACACAGTGTTGACATATAATACAGATAGAGGTAAACACAGTGCTGACATATAATACAGATAGAGGTAAACACAGTGTTGACATATAATACAGATAGAGGTAAACACAGTGCTGACATATAATACAGGTAGAGGTAAACACAGTGTTGACATATAATACAGGTAGGGGTAAACACAGTGCTGACATATAATACAGGTAGAGGTAAACACAGTGCTTGACATATAATACAGATAGAGGTAAACACAGTGTTGACATATAATACAGTAGAGGTAAACACAGTGTTGACATATAATACAGATAGAGGTAAACACAGTGTTGACATATAATACAGATAGAGGTAAACACAGTGTTGACATATAATACAGATAGAGGTAAACACAGTGTTGACATATAATACAGATAGAGGTAAACACAGTGATGACATATAATACAGGTAGGGGTAAACACAGTGCTGACATATAATACAGGATAGAGGTAAACACAGTGTTGACATATAATACAGATAGAGGGTAAACACAGTGTTGACATATAATACAGGTAGAGGTAAACACAGTGTTGACATATAATACAGGTAGAGGTAAACACAGTGTTGACATATAATACAGGTAGAGGTAAACACAGTGTTGACATATAATACAGATAGAGGTAAACACAGTGCTGACATATAATACAGACAGAGGTAAACACAGTGCTGACATATAATACAGATAGAGGTAAACACAGTGCTGACATATAATACAGATAGAGGTAAACACAGTGCTGACATATAATACAGATAGAGGTAAACACAGTGCTGACATATAATACAGGTAGAGGTAAACACAGTGCTGACATATAATACAGATAGAGGTAAACACAGTGCTGACATATAATACAGATAGAGGTAAACACAGTGCTGACATATAATACAGATAGAGGTAAACACAGTGCTGACATATAATACAGATAGAGGTAAACACAGTGCTGACATATAATACAGATAGAGGTAAACACAGTGTTGACATATAATACAGGTAGAGTAAACACAGTGCTGACATATAATACAGATAGAGGTAAACACAGTGCTGACATATAATACAGGTAGAGGTAAACACAGTGCTGACATATAATACAGATAGAGGTAAACACAGTGCTGACATATAATACAGGTAGAGGTAAACACAGTGCTGACATATAATACAGATAGAGGTAAACACAGTGCTGACATATAATACAGATAGAGGTAAACACAGTGCTGACATATAATACAGGTAGAGGTAAACACAGTGCTGACATATAATACAGATAGAGGTAAACACAGTGCTGACATATAATACAGATAGAGGTAAACACAGTGCTGACATATAATACAGATAGAGGTAAACACAGTGCTGGCATATAATACAGATAGAGGTAAACACAGTGCTGACATATAATACAGATAGAGGTAAACACAGTGCTGACATAGAATACAGATAGAGGTAAACACAGTGCTGACATATAATACAGATAGAGGTAAACACAGTGCTGACATATAATACAGATAGAGGTAAACACAGTGCTGACATATAATACAGATAGAGGTAAACACAGTGTTGACATATAATACAGATAGAGGTAAACACAGTGCTGACATATAATACAGGTAGAGGTAAACACAGTGCTGACATATAATACAAGCAGAGGTAAACACAGTGCTGACATATAATACAGATGGAGGTAAACACAGTGCTGACATATAATACAGATAGGGGAAAACACAGTGCTGACATATAATACAGATAGAGGTAAACACAGTGCTGACATATAATACAGATAGAGGTAAACACAGTGCTGACATATAATACAGATAGAAGTAAACACAGTGCTGACATAGAATACAGATAGGGGTAAACACAGTGCTGACATATAATACAGATAGAGGTAAACACAGTGCTGACATATAATACAGATAGAGGTAAACACAGTGCTGACATATAATACAGATAGAGGTAAACACAGTGCTGACATATAATACAGATAGAGGTAAACACAGTGCTGACATATAATACAGATAGAAGTAAACACAGTGCTGACATAGAATACAGATAGGGGTAAACACAGTGCTGACATATAATACAGATAGAAGTAAACACAGTGCTGACATAGAATACAGATAGAGGTAAACACAGTGCTGACATATAATACAGATAGGGGAAAACACAGTGCTGACATATAATACAGATAGAAGTAAACATCATGTTTACACAGAATACAGATATGAGTAAACACCATGTCGACATAGAATACAGATATGAGTAAACACCATTGTGGGATGTGGATTTTAATCTAAGAGAATATTTTGTTAAAAGTGTCTAGGGGATTTAAGTTTGATTCTCTTGTCACTGCTAGAATGCAAGGTGATCATGGAATTCTACCATAAACACAAGAAGGAAAATACTTCACTCCTGTTCATAACTGTATTTATGAGTAATTCTCCATTCCCACTTATCACCTTATAAATTTCCTATAGTGTTAGAGGATATTGATTGTTTACAACATAGAAACAACCACTGTTGAACAAACATCAACACAATTGATGGAGACATCAACATTTGGACATACTGTTCAAGAATAAACTCAAATCAGAGGTAACATACAAACATATAATGGCCATATTCAGTTCTGGGCTTTGCATGACATGACATAGGACATAGGTATAAAATCACATGAAATATGACATAGGTGTACAATCCCATATGACAACCCCATTGTCCCAAAATCAGTATAATCATATTCATGTACTCACCCCAAACAACCAATAATTGGTTATACCACCATTGAACCATCCATTGGTTTTTACACAAAAAGAAACCATGGTATGAGTTCATAAAAACCAGACATATAAAACATTTGTTTCTGACACCAGTTACAATTCTCATATTTAAAAGATAATGAGATGGTGTCAGAGTACTCAACAAAACAACAACCACCTGTTGGTTCTACCATTCACTAAGAAAAGCTACTGACCTTACACATCCATGGCATGGAGAAAAAAACCACATATAGAAGCTTTGCTAGTACTAATAATTAAACTAATTATTTAATTACAGTCTTTTTCATTAGGTGTTGCTGTCGTTTATTCTTCTCCAGTGCGAAGCAGATAATGTCCATATTTATCCGGAACAGAAATAAATGTACTCACAGTCATGTTCTACTTACATTATGTCCACTGAAGTTGGCTGGTGAATATTTATCATCCATGTTAGGAAATAAATTTACCATATATCCCCTCCATGGGGCTGAATTCACGAATTTTCTGTTTCCAGTGGCTCGGTGCCAGTGGGAAATTGAGGCCTGGGTTGGTCATACCTTCAGGAGATGCATCTTGAGTCTTGGACCAAGGGTCTTCCCTATATCACCATATCCGTTGAAAAGGATGCAGACCTTTCAGCTTCTCGGCTTCTAATATCCAAATCCCAATTATGTTCCCACAGATTTTTCACCCACCTAGTCACCAGTCTATAACATATTCCACAGTTGTTGGCATTTAGGCTGACATGGGACCAGCAAAGAGTTCTGATTCAGTATTTTCATTTCAGTGTAGACATACAATGTTGCTAGTCATTCGTTTGTTTCATCTGGAAATATTTCCAGGATTGATCTGCTGCAGGCATGAAACTGAAGAATATTACTTCCAACACATAAACTGGGAGTCGCACAACAATCAGATGATTCGTGTTGTTGCATGCGTAGAGGCATTTACTCCGCTAGCTTCTTTCGTATGGCCTTCTGATGGTGTTTCGGTTCAGAGATCTCGAGTGGATCTGGCTGCTTTCAGAGTGTTGTAGATTTGGACCTTGAGGTAATCTGGTTTCTAAGTTGTTTTTCAGTTGGTATTAAGTTGGTACCTTGGTTGTACTGGCTTATGTTGTTTCAGTGCCTCTTCCCATTTGTTTGAGTTGGTGTTCGTATCTAGAACTTGGTGTTGAGTCTGCCGCTGTATGACTGATTGAAGGATTATTCAATCCTGAACAGGAAACTGAGAATGTCCCATGGTTTCGTTGACCTCGCGGATTGATGGCGTAACAGGCGGTATCTCCCAGACGTAAAAGTAGACGATACTCTGTTGTCGGTGTATTTTGAATATTCATTTATCTTGATGGATAATTAAATACTGAGATCAATCCTGAATATCCTGACAGAAGTAGGACTATCAATCGCTGAGTGTCTCTCTTCAATAGGTCTTTCGCTGGCTAGGCAGCGGATAAGCGTAGCAGTCAACATTTATGTTTTTCTAGATCAAGTCTATGGTTAGGACAGGTTGCCATTGATCACTTACATCAGGGTGTTGACCCAGGATCCTGATTGGTGAAATGTCCAAATCCAAACCACCACTCGCTACTGCCAATGGAAATGGATGAAAAAGAATACAACACAGGCATTAATACTTTGTGGTGTGCTAACATTTTCACAACACAATTACAAACAAAAAAAGGAAGGAGATAGGAGTGGGTTTCCAAGTTCCATGTCCCTTGTCGCTTGTTGTAGAGCCATTCTGACTCTAAATGTGAGTAAGGTATCTTTTCACTCTATATTCCATTCTCCTGTTGTTACTGGGACTATTAGATGAGTGAAGCCATTCTTTCCATCCAAACATGTTGATATTGCCTCTCTCGTACTTGAAGAGAATAATCTATACATAATCTCTGTTGTTTCTAATGCCTCGTCTTCTTTCCGTCGCTAAAATCAGCATTAGACCAAGGCTATTCAACATTGCCTTCTTATGTACTGACATGCACAAGGATTCTTACATCAACATCATCATGTCCCCAGGGGTAACATTAAAATGTATATTCCCACAGTAAAGAGTAACAATCAGGACAGCATATAATTCTCATAACAGAGAAAAACAAACATGTACATTTCTCTGATATTAAGTACATGATAATCATAATAATAATTAATCATAATAATATGCAGGAGCCTATGTTTTTGGATTTCCTCATTGGTTAATCCTTAAACTAAAACATAAACTATTTTCCCCCACTGCTTACAGCAGCATGAGGTTAGTGAACGCTGTGATATATTTTGCCAAGTGCTGCTATTTGTAAGAAAATTTCTTATTTATTAGAAATTATTTATGCAGCCTGATAAGTGTTCGGAACATATAATATTATTCCAGTTGTCCATCACACATGGTGCGGTGTGGCTAAAGGCTTGGTTATATCATGCGTTTACTTTATTTCTTTGGATTATATTCTCCCACATGGGAATTTCCTAGCACATTTTATGGAATGATTACATGTCCATCACCCATATTGAGTGGTTACTAATATGTTAACAAGAAGATTGTACCAAAATTTAGCACGATAGTTTCAAGTTACAGATTAGAATGTGGCAAAGCATTTTATCCACTGACTAAGAGTCCAGAATATGCGTAATCATTTGTATGTCTCCGTATGGATAAAAGGTTTCTTGTAGTTTCCTTAACAGTGAATCTACACTACATAGGATCTTTACAGTTTATAAGCATTGTTAGTGAGATAGAGTTTCACAATGCATATAAGAGGTTTTAACATAGGGATTTTAAATTGTAAAAGCATAGGAAAAATTACAGCGTGGCACAATATGGCCATTAGTAGTAAAATCATTCAGACTCTGGTTTACAAGAATTGTTGATTTATCATTCTAACTAATTCTTAATTAAACACAATGGTATATGTACCTTATCACAATACATAACTACATATTAATAATGTAGATTTAACATACCGATTACTGCAGAGAATGATGGGTTTTAGGGCATAATTGCTTTTCCCCACACGGGGAAAAGCCGACGTCTGTCTTTTGTGCTCTCTTCAACATAAATGGCCACTCTAGTGCCTTTGTCTTAAAAGATCGACGACGGTTGGCTAGGTATTTCGCGCTATCGCCAGCCTAACTTTAACTAATGCCAAATAAATTTTGGCTGCCCTACTCTTTTCTTCTCTTACATTAAGTAAGATACTTAAACAGTAATTGTTAGGGATTGGTATTTTTAAAGCGTCACTCATTTTGATATAGAATACAGATATGAGTAAACACCATGTTGACATAGAATACAGATATGAGTAAACACCATGTTGACATAGAATACAGATATGAGTAAACACCATGTTGACATAGAATACAGATGTGAGTAAACACCATGTTGACATAGGTACAGATAGAGGTAAATACAGTGATGACATAGAATAAAGATATGAGTAAATACAATGTTGACATAGAATACAGATATAAGTAAACACCCTGTTGACATAGAATACAGATAAAGGTAAACACCCTGTTGACATAGAATACAGATAGAGATAAACACTGTGTTTGCATTGAGTGACGGTAGAGTTAAACCCACGTTGACATAGAATACAGATAAAGGTAAACACCGTGTTGACATAGAATACAGATAAAGGTAAACACCGTGTTGACATAGAATACAGATAAAGGTAAACACCGTGTTGACATAGGTACAGATAGAGGTAAACACCCTGTTGACATAGAATACAGATAAAGGTAAACACCGTGTTGACATAGAATACAGATAAAGGTAAACACCGTGTTGACATAGAATACAGATAGAGATAACCACTGTGTTTGCATTGAGTGACGGTAGAGTTAAACCCATGTTGACATAGAATACAGATAGAGGTAAACACCGCGTTGACTTAGAGTGACGGGAGAGGTAAAGGCCATGTTTGCATAGAGTGGCGGTAGAGAAGATACGGTGATAACATAGAGATAAAACAGTGCTAACATACAGCTATGGTAGAAGTAAACAGTAATGAAACGTTCGATAGAGGTAAACAAAGACCGACATCGTTGCTTCGTTGACTGCACGGTTTTTCGATAGCGTAAGACATGTCGACATATTTAAAGATGCTTGCAGATCTACAAGCTAACAGGAAGGCCTTAGACATGCAAAAACATATTGAAAACAATAAACTGCCATTAAAAGTAATAATGATGTAAGTCAATATTAGCCTATTAAGATCTTCTTTTTTTTTTTGTCCCACGTGCAGTGAAATTAGTATGGGAAACTTAGAGGATATGAGAGGAATTAATAGAGAAAACTATCCTATCCAGCTTTTGCAGTTTTTGTAAATTAATTTAAACACAATTATTGCTTGTAATTAAGATTTTCTGTTTTCACTTTCGATGTATATTAGTTTATAGCTCAAATTACCCACACGTTACTTTTAAAAACCAATGAACGTTTTGAAACACCATTTTTAGTTCAGTCATTTCTCTAAGCCAGTCATGGTACAATATTTCAGAACTCTCAAATATTTTCCCTACATCCCATTACAGTTTTTATTTAACGTAAAAATTTTAGAAAATATTTGCAAAATCTGCCCATGTTTTTAATAGGGTTTACGCTCTTTTATCTTGTGTTCTTATGCCGAAATAGAAAAACGGCTTCAATAAAAATGTTAATTATGAAGTTGATTGGGTGGGTTGGTGGGTGGTTGGTTGCTTGGTTGCTTGGTTGGGTTGGTGGTTGGTTGGTTGGTTGGTTGGTTGGTTGGGTGGTTGGTTGGTTGGTTGGTGGGTGGGTGGGTGGTTGGTTGATTGGTTGGTTGGGTGGGTGGTTGGTTGGGTGGCTGGATGGTTGGTTGGTTGGTTGATTGGGTGGGTGGTTGGTTGGTTGGTTGGGTGTGTGGGTGGTTGGTTGGTTGGTTGGATGGTTGGTTGGTTGGTTGGTTGGGTGGTTGTTTGGTTGATTGGGTGGGTGGGTGGTTGGTTTGTGGGTGGGTGATTGGTTGGTTGGTTGGTTGGGTGGGTGGTTGGTTGGTTGGTTGGTTGATTGGGTGGGTGGGTGGTTGGTTGGTTGGTTGGTTGGTTGATTGGGTGGGTGGTTGGTTGGTTGGTTGGTTGATTGGGTGGGTGGGTGGTTGGTTGGTTGGGTTTTGTTAGTTGGTTGGTTGGTTGGTTGGTTGGTTGGTTGTGTGGGTGGATGGGTGGTTGGTTGGTTGGGTGGGTGGGTGGGTGGGTGGGTGCGTGGGTGGTTATGTAATATATGGAAGAAGCGGTTTAAACTCTTAAGTTCCATGCATTGACGTTGAGATCTTTGGAGCCCCAAAAGAGATTACTATATTGGAATGAGGTTGGTCTCCGAAAAGGTATCACAGTACTATCTTCACGGGGACTATGTTGCTGGGCCCTCCTTTCCGACTCACAGATCAGAAGCAGACGCAGTGCACAAGACCGGTAGTGAATTTCTCATCTGCCAAGAAGCCCATTATGATCTAACAGGGTTATTCAGAACATCATTTGCAGCCTGCCTGGGATTAGGGCACAATTGGTAACGTTTCCACAACAGTGTTAGGTATTCATTGTCGACAGCCTCCAATCCAAGGTCCAGGGGGAGGTGTCGAAACTGGCACCCTAAGAAGAGTCTAGTGTTTAAGCTTTAGTGTACACACCTCTACGACACAAGTAGCCAGACTATGAAAGTCATGGCAGTAAGTAAAGCAATAACATGACTCGAGACACAGACATTCACTCGGGCGTGTTTCCTTAGTGATTCAATGAGTATGCTCAGGAAGACAGAAATGGGGTGGGTCCAGAGAGAGTGGTTGCTGTCTCTGTAGCGGTCTCGGCTGGCAAAGATTAATTTCATTTTCGTGCCAGTACATGCGAGTGTACAAGGAAATGAGCATGCTGACAGGTTTGCAGGTAAGGCTACTGTGGGTCGAGCCATGGACCAGGCCAATTGCGCTACGAGAAGGAAGACGTTTGCGAAAACCAAGTGATGACTGTGAATCTACAACCATGGTTACGCTGCGAGAACAGCAAGTTAAAAGAGGTGTGGCCAAACAAGAACACTACGCAGGAAGCCAAAGAAGATTAATAAACCAACACAGAACTGGTGTCGTTAGCCGCCACACGCTGCGGGATTTACTGAGGAGGGGATCCGAGCACTTATGGACTGAGGAGAGGATCCGAGCACTTATGGACTGAATGTTTCGATGTGTAATGGGGATGATCTGTCGACTAACTAACTAACCTCTACGACAGGATTAATTCTTTTCTGAAGCTGCCTTCCGAACCCCTGGTCCTGGTATCTTATATCCCCTCGGTGCGGGATTTTCGCTGGCACATTTCTCTGGGGTCGACCCAGCCTCTTGAAATTGGAGCGAGAACATTAATGTGAGGGGGTGGGTGTAAGACGGTCAGCATGGTGCTGGCCACGTGACCCATCGAGCGCCTTTTGATAAAAGCATTTAAATCTAGAAACTATCCACAGTATCACACGGTGACCCGGAAACGGGTTCCATGCCTTTTTTTTTTTTTTTTACAAAATTCTCGATTCAGACATGGATTAACGATTACGAAAAATAATCGCAACATGTGAACAATTACTGTCTATTTGTTTAAGTCGTTCAGATATCATTTTCCAGATATTTGGCTCAGCATTGTGTACTTAAACTTAGTTAAATGTAATCCTACGACATATACTGCCACAATGTGTGTGAAATACAAAACCTTCACATATTTTCACTCACATACTCATCCAGCAAACCCGAGACTGGGTCGTTGAGGTGCCATGATGAAAGCATCAGCAATCAGATCCCCCATTGCTTTCTGTCCTTGGCAACGCAAACAAATGTCGACATACTACATCGTGTTACCATTTAACCTTATCAGTCCATAATTCTCTCTGCCTTTTTATTGTCCGTTTTTTATCAACTGTTTCCTGAAAGATTATCTTTGAGAGGGTTTCATGACATCCTAAAACCAGATAAACGTTCCACGTTTCCCCACTGACAAGAGTGTTTCTTGATAACCTGTATGTGTATTCACTTTGTCTCTGAGAATGGCCCAGGAATGGCGGTAGCGCTGTGGCTAGCGCGCTTGTCTGCCGGCCCGGTGGTCATGTGGTCGAATTCCAATCGAGGTGGTTTGTATCTTATTTATTTGACCTGGATCCCAAGTCGACCATAATTAAAATTGATAGCAAGAAATGTCCGGTTAAATAAAGGCTGCCGGCGTGATATTACATCAACCATCCAGTACCGATTGGTCTATAGAAATATATACTATATATACAGCTAGCACCATATATCAATAACATTGAGGTGTCTAGAATTTATATTTTTTTTACTTTCTACCAAGCGAAAAGCGAGTAGGCCTCAAGACGTATAAAAGGGTCCTTTACTTACATATTCACACCGGCAGATGCTAGGCCACGAAATAATGAACTCGGGTGACCAGTATCTTGCCTTGATGCATCTCCTTCTTTATTGCAATCCCAAAGAAATCAGGAGCCTTGGAATGTGATCAACATAGAACAAATAGTATAATGAGTCACATAACAGAGATTTTGCTACGAATTATCATGCAAAGAGTGAGGAAGAAAATACAACCTGAAATAGGGGAAGAACAATGTGGGTTTGTAGAAAGAAAGGGTATAGTAAATGCTGTGTATATGCTGCGAACAGTTATTGAACGTGCTATAGAAGTAAACAAGGATATACATTTTTGCTTTATTGATTACACAAAGGCTTTTGAAAGAGTTAGACATGTCAACATGGTGGGTATGCTTGCAGATCTACAAATTGATGGGAAAGACATTAGACTTATAAAACAAACATATATTGGAAACAACAAGCTGCCATAAGGATTGATAATGAAGTGGGACAATATCAGCCTATTAAGAGAGGTGTTAGGCAGGGATGTGTAATGTCTCCAGATCTTTTTTTTTTTCCTTATACAGTGGAAATATTTTCAGAAATGTAGAAGATATAAATGGAATCAACATTGAAGGACGAAACATCAATAACATTAGATATGCAGATGATACAGTATTGATTGCAGACAATGAGCAGGATCTGCAACAATTAGTAGATGCGGTTATTGTACACAGTGAGCAACTGGGGTTAGAAATAATTTGTTAAAAAGACACAGGTTATGGTCGTCACTATGAAGAACGAAATATCACAATGTAATATACAAGTAAATGGGAATATTCTCCAACAAGTGAATCGGTACAATTATCTCGGAACAGTCATAACATCTGATGGGAGATGCCTTGAAGAGATTAGAACAAGAATCGCCATGGCGAAAGTAGCCTTTAGCAAGATGAAAAACATTCTGACCAATAAAAAGATGTCGACTGAAAGTACATAAAGAGTGTTGAGGGGATACATAGAGCCTGTTCTTTTGTATGGATGTGAAACTTGGACATTGAGCAGTCAAGCTGAAAAACATCTGATGGCTGCAGAAATGTGGTTTCTGAGGAAATTGCAAAGAATACCATGGACAGACAGAAAAACCAATGACCAAGTACTACAGGAGACAAATGAAAATCGTAAATTGATTAGAGAAATTAGACGTAGACAGTCAAAATTTTCTGGACATGTTATGAGAAGAAATGGATTGGAGAAATTAGTGACAACTGGCAAGATCGAAGGGAACAGACCAAGAGGAAGACCGACAGGAAAATGCCTGGATGGCTTGGCCACAAGGCATAGACGAGACAGGAACACTGAGCTAATCCACGACTCTGGTTATCGAGTGAAATGGCGAGTTATGACCACCCACGCTTTCCGGCACGGATTGATTGATCTCCTTCAGGGCCAACTTCGAAAAACTTCGCAGAACGTACTGCCACTCCAGAATGTTGAAATTGATATGTGTGTTGGCAAAGAAGCACACGAACCACTATTCGAACAGACTCCACAAAAGTATACAAAGCCATGAAATACAGCACCGCCTTTACCAACATGTAACCCCCATTTCTACTTCAGCTAGTTTCTTGTTTTCTGTTTGTTAGTGGAAGCTCGTCACTAGATTAGCGATTACAACAAAAGGAAAAAAGTAAACGACTCTTTCTCACGCCTGAAGGGTATTTAGGTACATGATGATGTTAGTCCTATATATTTGATAGAACAATCAGCACGCGACACAAGCCAACATAATCAGTCCGAGATAGGGTGAATTAGGGTGAATGAACCCACAAAAACCACGGACCTCAACAATAGCCACAGCTGAAAAACGCAGGTTGAACGAGGCCGAATTTGGAATTTTTGTTTTGAAAATTGGAATTGGAATTGGCACGCGACGTGTGAAGCCAATATCACTGCGGCCACCTTTACTTCTCAGAACATTTCCTGGTACTCATTTTAAGCTGAGTCAGCATTGTGCATGTTTATTTATTTATTATTAGTTATACATCTTTTGACGACAGACATGCGTGCTAGCCATCGCGCTGCCGGGGCTCCCCGTTGGGTACTAAGATTTGCAACAAAATGCTTGAAAGCGACAGACTTGTTTCCAAAACAATCACCGAATCGCATTGGAACTGACAGTAGAGTGTCGGCTGGCGTCCGTTTAGCTCTTTAGTTGGCTGTGCGCCCACACAAACTGCTGTGTTTGTCGTTGTCAGTTTTATTCATGTACAGGCTTTCCTCGCTTAATGCGAACTACGTGGCGGCTCTCTATACCAAATACACCCTAAAGGCTCACGATTCTCTCTCTATCTATCTCTTTCTCTCTCTCTCTCTCTCTCTCTCTCTCTCTCTCTCTCTCTCTCTCTCTTTCTCTCTCTCTCTCTCTCTCTCTGCATGTGTGTGTGGGTGTGTGTGTGTGTGTTTCTGGGCGTGTGTTTTAGTGTGTGTGAGTGTGTGTGTGGAGATTATAATTTGGTTTTTAATTTGGAAATAGATCAAATAAAATAACGACAAAAGTGATGACAAGCAGAGCGAAGAGTGGCATCATTCAATTTTTTTTGGCAGTATCTGTTGAAGCTTTCCCCCAGGACATGCTGGTTTGGTGGGAAACGAGCAAGCGGACAGAATAGCTGGGTCTGCAGCTTTGAGGTGTATTGGTGCAGGATAAAGCAGATGTGGTCAGTGCTATTCGGGATCATATTATGAGGTTGATGGACAGATAAATCACCATAGCCAAGAGAGAATAAAGTGGCAGCCAGTACATCTGGCTTTCAATAATTATTCCGAGCAAATGCCAGATGGGGACTTCCGGTCCCCGGCATGGCGGTTAGGCATTGAACCGCTACGGCCTCTGGAGTATTTATCTTTGTGGCTGCGGTTTTCATTTCGCATTTTCCTCATGTTGGACTAGTAGTATATGGTTCCGTCGCCCTGCTACTGAGTGAGTGCGTGGCGCGACTCTGTGAGCTGTGATATTCACGTGGAATGCTTCTACATGTCCGCTTTTGTTTGTACAGTGACCTGCATGTTCTGAACAATGGCTACCGGCTGTTGCTGAATTGACTGATTTGCCTTTTCGGTTCACGAGTGCATTTTTCAGGAGACTCCTGGGAGTCGGCGCTGGAGCTACGGAGTTCGTGCTTATGGGCGGTCGCCCTGCGGATAGAGACAGAGCAGTGTGAGAAAACCCGGGTCAATGAGGTCTTTCTGGTGACTGCCGATTCCATCGACGATGAACTGTGGTTTTCGTGGAGGACTTTTGTGTTGGCATTCTGGCGGCGGCATTATGCACAGTGTACCTGTGCGGGCTGTTGGATTGCCGAGACTCCTGTCTGTTCCAACTTTTCACATTGGACAGTGGGGAGCATTTTGTGTGATACTCACTGGCACAGGAACGGAGCATAATGGAGACGACCCGTTGCCGTGAAGTTGGAACCTCGACTAAAGGCCAGATGGACACGTTATCAGGCTGCAGATGGTACCATTTGTATTGGGCTTCTTTGCTGGTTGTTGAAGATGAGGAAGGAAGCACTATCGGTTCTTGTACTTAGCTCAATTCAGCTCAATTCAACTCATTAGTAAAGGATCACATTCAATGCACTCGGATATCTTCATAAATGCTCTTGTTACATAAACCCAGACTATCCCAGCTATTACAAGTAACCCACGCTATCCAGTTGTTACTTTGGCTCAATCAGTCTGAATTCTGCATTCTGAATGCTCTACGACAGTGGTTCTCAACCTTTTTTGGCCCATGCCATCCTTTACCATATGTTCAGAACGTTATTCCTCCCCCCCCTTTTGAATTTCCTCCCTATAAATCCCCCCCCCCCACCCTTACACAGTCATTTTACTGCCAATATAGTACCTTGCGGTGTATGGCAGAGGGGTCTTTGAGCCAGCGGAATAAGGGCCGCCTGGCTAGTGCAGTCGCCGCGAACAGTGCAGGTTAGGATTTTCTTTTTGCCCCCGACAGAAAAAAAAATCCCACACCTTACCGAGGGATCGAACCCGGGTCTCCCGAAGGAGAGTCCGGCGTTCTAGCCACTCGGCCAGCCGCTCCTCCCGTTACACAGTGTACATAAAAATGGAAGCTAAATTTAATAACACATACTATAACAGGTCTAGACATCTACATAAAACGTGATTTGCGGGTCTATTTACGTTATAAAACAAATTTCATTGAGGCTAGAAGTACAGAACCGTAAAATTTAGAGGGAAAAACAATATCAAGTAACTGGTTCTTGTATTAATGCGATTTCCCCCCCCCCCTGGAAACCCTAAATTTCCCCCTGGAGAGTGGGGGGGGGGGGATTCCCCACCGGTTGAGAACCACTGCTCTACGAGAAGTAAGTCGTTTACGAGAACCAAGCGATGACTGCGAGTCTACAACCATGGCCAGACTGCGAGTCTACAACCATGGCCAGACTGCGAGAACAGCAAGTTAAAAGAGGTGTGGCCAAACAAGAACACTACGCTGGAAGCCAAAGAAGATTAATAAACAAACACAGAACTGGTGTCAGTGAGCCGCTACACGCATGTGGGATTTGCTGAGGAGGGGATCCGAGCACTTATGGACTGAATGGTTCGATGTGCAATGAGGATGATCTGTAGACTAACTAGCAGTCTCATAGCGTTGATATTTGAACTCCTTTAAACACAACCATGCGTTGCTTTATAGTAATATTTGCTTATGATTGAATTTGAATAACGAAGACGTAAACAATAGATTGCACGACTTATTGCCTGGCATATTTCGGTGCATCTCGTCAGGTACATACTGCAGAATTCACACAATATAAAGTAAAATAACTAGATAAATCCTTCAAGCTGAAATATACACATGTTCGCACAGTAATGTCAATTGTCTACCACGGTAATTTTAAACTGACTAACATGTCTTTCAGTTTGCACAAAGCTGGCTTGTGTAGATTAATCATTATGGCTTCAGCAAACTTTAACAAGCGAGTATTTTGTGTGTTAAACAACACACGAAAGGCACTGTCTCTATCAATCACATGGCCGCTTTTGAGCATATGCCTAGCAATTGATGAAGCGGGAAGCTTCCGGTGTGTCGGCCCCACTAGGCGCCCCTCGCCTGTGTGTAGTATCTTGTCGACCCATTGAGATATGTGTTCCGCAACTCTTTTGTTCAACTGCCGCTCTGTTCTGCCGATGTAGGTAGACTGGCACCTACATGTGAATTGGTAAATACAATTGTTTTTGGCGTACAGAGGGACAGGCTCTTTTACTGCTGGGGTCGGAATCGGTGTGGTTCTGTACATGCTGACTGGAGTTGCAGCACAGAATGTTCGGCCTACTGCTGTACTGGGCCGGTCTTGTAGATGTTGCATTACGTCATCCCCTGGAAAGGTTAGCTGGATGAAAACCTTGAGTTTAGGGGACTGAATACCTTGAGTTTAGGGACTGTAGTTTCGTCTGGTTTTGGTTTGGGCTGTTGGCAGTGGTGCTTTATAAATCCTAGTTGAGTACCCATTCAGGTTTAAGACATTCTTCAAAGTTTCAATTTCCTCTGTCAATGTGTCCTAGGGTGCATATCTTCCTAGCACGGTCAAACAGCTCTTTGAGCTTCTTTGGACGGATTTTGGCTCAACCCGGCCATTTTCTCAACGGTCAGAAAAAGAACCTATGCATCATGCGACGATAAGCACGTGCTCTTTTATTCATTGGTCAGTACTTATCACATGTCTATGACATGATAATGTTCAACGTACGCAATTACGCCCGGTGCGGCACGAACGGATTTCAAATGAACGCCCCTTATACATTTGGGATGTTAAGTTTAGAATATGTCTGTCTGTCTGTCTAGTTGTCTGGCTGGCTGGCTGGTTGGCTGGCTGGCTGCCTCTCTCTCTCTCTCTCTCTCAAACTCTCTCTGTCTCTCTCCTCTCCCCCCCCCCCTCCCTCTCCCTCTCTATTTCTTCACGTGTAGACGTGTGTTATAATTAAAGATTTATTTTATCGGGCCGCTTGGGAAAATCAGGTTGCGTTTTGGTTCATCTAGCACTTTAATGACCGCTAAGAGAAATCCGTGTATTATAAAGAACGTAAATTAATTAATTAAAACGCAAGCAATTATTCGCTTCACCTCACTATGTGATCGCTTTCTCCTAACATTGGACAGAGAGCTTAAGTGCAGGGAAGTGTCTATAGGCTACAGAGATTCTGTGCACTGCAAGGGGCATCAGTGTTCTTTCTTTTCTTTCCCGCGTTTGTGTGTGGAATAACAAGGATTAGGAACTTCCTTAGCAAAAACAGTAATGCTCCCTTAGTAAAATGTACATACTTGTTGCAATAATTGAATTTTTGCATCTCTAGTTCCGAGTTATTTTATGCAATATATCTTTGGTAATCGAGATGAAGTGAAGAGTTCTTAAGAGCTATATTGAACCAATCCTGATGTACGGAAGCTAATCATGGACAATTAGCAATCAAGTGAGGAATTACGTGGAAGCCGCAAAGATGTGGTTTTATAGAAGGATGATGAGGGCACTATCTACGAATAGAAAGAGCTATTAAGATATCTTGAAAGAAGTGAACTCTCAAAGAGAACTGGTTTATTCGCATCAGCAGAAGACACTTCACATTTTCTGGGTATGTCGTGAGAGGAGGAGCGGCTGGCCGAGTGGCTAGAATGCCGGAATTTCCTTCGGAAGACCCAGATTCGAACCCTTGGTAATGTGTGGATTTGTTTTTGTAGGGGGCAAAAAGAAACCCTACCCTGCACAGAGATAACAGAAATAGGGTTACTGAGACGCAGGTTGCAAATACCTTGGATTGCCAAAGAAATTAACAAGGAGTATCCGGAATTGGTTAATTAAAGTAGAATATTATATGCAAATATAAGAAGTGAATCATCTTGAATAAGGCAAGCGGAAACAATTTGAGCAGAAGAGAAAATAACCCGTTGATAGAACACCAGACTACTCCAATCGAGGCCTCATATAGAGCATAAGCCCATCGTCAGATATGACGGAAGGAGGCTATCAGTATAATTACTTCACGTGGTGTCAATAATAATTTTTCAATGTCTAGCTTGAATGAATCTTTTTTAAATTGTTATATGTATCTAACATTAAAACATTTATTTTTGTTTCAGACTCGGAAATAGCGTCCAGATCTAGACGTTTATCATCTCTTATCGGAACTCTACGTCGTACAAGTGCTCCCGAATGCAGGAACTCAATGCACTATGTAGACAAGCGAGTCTTGACTTTAGATACACCATTATCAAAGCGCCAGAAGAGCCTCTTCAAGTTACTACGGTCCACGCGCCAGTCCACCGCACAGAGTGTGGTGCATCGAAACGGAGACATCATCATCATGAAGGGAGGCAAAATTGTCAGTGTACGGAGAGCAGGTGAAGCGAAAGAAGGCAGTCCGCTTTTGGATCGCCTAAAATCACTTCAGCAGAAAACGCAAGGTGGCACAGATCTGTTATCTGGACTAGCTGGTCCCCGACATGTTATGTTTGGCCTTGCCTGTGATGAAGCTATCGAAGAGTATAAAGGTTTGGTAGCAAAGAAAGATAGTGATGATGTGTCCGTGGGCAGTGATGATGTCTTCAGCCAGAATGGTAACAACAGACTTAAAGAAATCCCACAGTCAATAAACGCAACAAAAATGGCTGCTGGTGTTAGTGACAATAACACGGGTATATCTAAATTAAATTCTTCTAAAATGTGGATATCTAATTATGACTGTGACGTTTTAAAAGTTGAAGGAAATGAATACGTAAACAGCAAGAAATCTGTAGAACCTAATACAATTATTCCCCACAGTAACATTCTGAATCGTCCAGGCTATCAAGATGTTTTACATGACATTTCTACAACTGACATTTGTTCAGATAAGCGGAACGGTAAGAAGCATACAACCAACCTTCCCTATCTGTTTACTTCTTTGACAGATAAATCTGCTGATACTGATAGTTCACTTCATTCGAAAGTTGGTGATACTGCAGCTTGTGTTAATCGTGAAGACGATCCTCTTAGCGGCATGCCACTTACACCTTACACGAGAGACAGCCTGGCTAAATCCGACTTGTATGTTTCACACATGGACCGTAACGTTGCTCAAGATAAAAGAGATAACAAACCACTTGTGCTCAGATCACTGCAGACTTCTCACAGTTCTGAAAATCTCTTCAAAAAGCCACAGGCAGTTCAGAGACTGATGTCTGTAGAATTCTTAGACCCTCCAATACGACTGTTCGGCTCAAAAAGCAACACTACCAATCGACACATTGAAAAGTCAAAGTTACATAATAAAAAGAAACATTCTGGGTCAACAGAGGGCAAGTTGAATTCAAAAACATTATGTTTACGCTCACCTTTCACGGCAAAGAAGCTTATCACACAAGTGTGATTAACTTATTCGTTACATAATTAAAGAGCTGGAATGAATTATTATTTGGTCGCTCACAATCCATACCTGTATGATTCTGTTCACTTAGATGCGTTTACTGATTCCACGCACATTGATCAATATACTCGTAATACTTTGTCGACCATACTACATTGTTGAAGTCAATACAATTTAAAGTAGCGGAATTGTAACAGATTTCAAGTATACGCTGTATGTTCTTTTGCAGGATTTTCAGACTAACCATAATCCAGGTTGATTTACTATGCAATTTGACGTTCAGAATTAGCAGCAGAAGTAGGCGTGGCCGAAAGAATAAAAGCCCTCTTCCACTGCGCTGATAGCGAGGTAGAGCATTAAACCCCTACACCAGCAGTAAGCTGGACATGAACGTTGAATTCTCGTTCAGATAAAAATGGCAAATTACTGAACGTAAAACTGTCTAGAAAAATCGACTTGCCATTGATTGCAACATCCTGCACAGAACATTTAAAATTGATCAGTTTATAGCTGCTTTCTGAACGAGACGTCCCGCACAGAACATGTAAAATTGTTCAGTTTATAGCTGCTTTCTGAACGAGACGTCCTGCGCAGAACATGTAAAATTGTTCAGTTTATAGCTGCTTTCTGAACGAGACGTCCTGCACAGAACATGTAAAATTGTACAGTTTATAGCTGCTTTCTGAACGAGACGTCCTGCACAGAACATGTAAAATTGTTCAGTTTATAGCTGCTTTCTGAACGAAACGTCCTGCACAGAACATGTAAAATTGTACAGTTTATAGCTGCTTTCTGAACGTGACGTCCTGCACAGAACATGTAAAATTGTTCAGTTTATAGCTGCTTTCTGAACGAGACGTCCTGCACAGAACATGTAAAATTGTACAGTTTATAGCTGCTTTCTGAACGAGACGTCCTGCACAAAACATGTAAAATTGTACAGTTTATAGATGCTTTCTGAACGAGACGCCAACGTAAAGTTCCAAGTGATCTTTGTAGGCAATGAAATCAGTAGGCGCACCGGAAGTATAATAACAAGCGCATTAAACCCCGCAATCACGCAAACCTCTGTCAAGAACATCCTGAGCGCGATATGCATCTTGTACAAGCTGTTGCTTACTGCATGTATTATGTAATGTTCACAAAACAAAATGTCATTCATTTATATTTCGTATATTTATGATGTGTCATTTGGGCCATTAACAGCTGGATGAATTTAAATTAATCGTTTTCAGCATGTGGTTTAGAAAGAACAGTAATGGAAGGCAGAGTTGCTGAAAGACGAGACGAGAACAGACCACTACAGCGGTTACAGTTAGCCGCATGTCCTTCACCGGACGCTGCAATCAGCCCCAGCATTTTGTAAATGTTTGTGATTTACTAGACATTTTTAGTTCAGTAGTTTGCCTTCTGAACTGTGGACACAAGGAATTTAAGGGCACTCTGGACATGAAAATGTACCAGGCATGGGATTTGGTGAAGGATCGAGATACCTTCCAGCGGACTGTAATGAACGCGACAAATCCTCAAAAGACTTGTTGTATGATGCTTTCCAGTATTGAGTTTCGGCGTTTTCTTATCTCCTTGGCTCATGTAGAGCCCAGCAAGTTGCCACATGTTGACCTAGTCACTACATTATGGAAAGATTGTTTGGTTGGGTGTTGATTGTCTTATATGAGATGAGGTGAAACTTCCCACCAAGATCTCCGTGGTAAAGTGTTTAAGCCGTCAGCCTCGCGCTCTCATGGTCGTGGGTTTGTTTCCGAATTCCGTCTTTCGGTTCACGGGTGCCATTTTCTCGGAGACTCCTGGAGGTCATCGCTGGATCTACAGAGTTCGTATTCTGGGTGACGCTTTCGACAGACCGCTCTGCGGAAAGAGACCAAACCATATGGGATAACACCCATTCCAGTGGAGTATCCTCTCGCCTTTAAACTCTTTCCAGGTGTAACTGTAACCAATGAGTCTAGAGCATTTACAGTTTGGTCGTATCACGAATAATCGGATAGCTTACTGAAATGTTGACATGCTCCCTGGGACACAGGGCAAGACATTGAGATAGGAGCTAGAATAAGAAGGCAAGACATCGTTACACGAGCCGTAGTAAGAAAGCAAGACATTGTGATAGGGGCTGGAAAAAGACAGCAAAACATTGTGATATGAGCTGGAATAATAAAGCAGGCCAATGATATGAGCTGGAAAAGAAAGCTAGGCATACTACTTTGAGCTGTAATTATTTTGCTCAAGCTCTAAAACTTCGCTTTTAAAATGTACAAAATACGTTTCTTGATGTTTCTGATAATGTATCCAGATTACAATAAAATATTGAAAACTATCACACAGAACATCCATCGATAATATATTATTCTGAATATGGGTTACATTTCATATTATTTGTGTTAGTTGCCCGTCCATTACAGGACTTCGACATCAACCTCAGCATTTATTGGCTGTTTGCGATTTACTAGGCAATTTTATGTCCAGTGGTTTATCATTGCTTTCTGTCCGGCTGTCGCTCTTACCTTGGTAATCAAAGCAAGGTGATCTGCTCCCAAATAACCTGTAGCTAGTTTTAAACCTTCGATTCGTTATGGAAGGTACCGACATGATTGTATCGTGGAGCTGGAACTTAGCGAAGCTGGATCTTGAGTCAGCTCTAGCCTCTAGCTGACGCCAGAACAACACAGCTAAAGCACGGTTAAAGCTGGAGCAGTATACCTTGAACATACCCTGAAAGTCTAGAATTAGTGGAACTGCAGTAAAGCTGTGGAAATGTAAACAATATAAAATAACACAAAGTAATGCAGCTTTACAGAACAGAATTACGAAAATTACAGGACGTTGCGGCGACTAGCTTTCATCAGCAAACAAATACATACCCACAACACAAAATGTTGTCACTGGGTGGTCTTCTCCGTGATTATATGTTGTGTTTGTATGTGTGTATTTGCATAGGGTTTTTTTTAACTGTATCGTGATGGTTGTAGTAGTGATAGTGTAGAATTATACGAAGAAACGAATATTAATTATACGTGTCAGTCAGTCAGTCAGTCAGTCAGTCAGTCAGTCAGTCAGTTAGTTAGTTAGTTAGTTATTTAGTTAGTTAGTTAGTCGACAGGTCATCCTCATTGCACATCGAACCATTCAGTCCATAAGTGCTCGGATCACCTCCTCAGTAAATCCCGCAGCGTATAGCGGCTATCGACACCAGTTCTGTGTTGGTTTATCAATCTTTGGCTTCCTGCGAAGTGTTCTTGTTTGGCCACCCCTCTTTTTGATTTGCCGCTCTCGCTGTCTGACCATTGTTGTAGATTCACAGTCATCACTTGGTTCTCGCACAAGTCTTACTTCTCGTAGAGCATTCAGAATGTCAGCCTGGTCAATGGCGCGTCCGCTCTCCACCTTAGCTTTACCTGCGAGCTTGTCAGCCCGCTCATTCCTTGTACTCCCGCATGCCCTGGCACGAAGATGAAACTAATCTTTGTCAGCCGAGACCGCTCCAGAGATAGCAACCACTATCTTCGGATCCACCCCATCTCTATCCTCTTGAGCATGCTCTTTGAGTCGCTAAGAAGACATACCCTATTGAATTTCTGTGTCTCGAGCCATGTTATTGCTTTACTTACTGCCATGACTTCCATAGTCAGGCTACATGTGGTCTCAACAAAAGCACCAGAGTCCTCCTTCACAGTTCTCCCTCCGGCCCGAGCTGTAAAGGCCCATGAGCTTCTCACATGTCGGACGACCGACCCATCTGTGTAGATGACAGCATCACCATCTAATTATACGTGTATAAAGTGAGATGATATTATTTCAGATTGATGAGTTCCAATCATGTGTCTGTAGATTTCAATCAATGCTGATTAGTCTGTCCTTTCACATCCGCTTGTTTCAGTATGTCTTTTTTTTTTAATTTAGCATTAATCAATAGCCGTCGAGATAAGTGGACACCTCTGGGATGGGCTTTGCTGTAGGACGCAGTCCTCAGTCATATGGATGTGGAAAGCAATGAGAAACTACCACATTGTCCATGGGAAGAAATTCAAAGTGGAGGCCGATAAATAATCTCCCATATCTGATGATGAGAACCCCAGGCCAAGCAGATTATTTACCTGTAATAGAGGTCGAGACTACTAAACGTAAACTTGCCAAGACATCAACAACAGCAGTACAATGCTGGTGTTGGCAGCGGCGTCCTGTAAATAGGACATGCAGCAACAACAAAAAACATAGAGGCTGGCATGGCCGAAAGGATAGGTGCGCTCGTTCTTAAACATCCGGTGTAGTGATGCCGAAGTAGCGAGTTCAACTCCTAAACTGGTCAGTTGGACTAAAATGTTGACTTCTCGTCCTTGGCTTGGAGACGTAAATTACAAGTACTTCTGAAGTCGGAGTGGGGTTGCCTGTAGCGATGAACATTGATAATAGGGAAAGCCAACCCACGTGACAAAAAAATCAGTCCAGTGCACTAGAAGTAGTAGCACGTGTATGAACTACGCTTGAGTTCAAAGCCAGCGATTAAAACAAAATTACCTGTAATGGAGAAAAGACTGGTGTCGGACCGTGTAAGGATAGCAGAGATACAGACTAAAGTGGCGGCCATTGAGTTTAATAGTTACCGACAAGTTCTTCGAATTTCCTAGTTCTAGAAGAAAATAAATGCTAACGTTCTTTAAGCCGTGATCATCGAAGAAAGAATGCCAACAGACAGCATTGTGTCCCGGAAACAAATACTTGGACATGTACAGTTGCACGGTGAATGAGAAGGAACAGTGATGAAGGACATTGTTCCTGGAAGAAGAGGCAGTGGTCAAGCAGCACGACGTGAGGTTGCATGGGGCAGTAGCAATGAGAGGGCATAGAACATTGCAGACATCTGCCACATGAGGTTGCATGAGGCAATAGAAATGACAAGGCATAGAACATTGCAGACAACTTCGACATGAGGTTGCATTAGGCAGTAGAAATGACAGGGCATAGAACATTACAGAAATCTGCGACGTGAGGTTGCATGAGGCAGTAAAAATGACTGGGCATAGAACATCGCAGACAACTTCGACATGAAGTTGCATGAGGCAGTAGAAACGAAGGGCATAGAACATTGCAGACGACTTCGACGTGAGGTTGCATGAGGCAGTAGAAATGACAGGGCATAGAACATTACAGAAATCTGCGACGTGAGGTTGCATGAGGCAGTAGAAATTAAGGGCATAGAACATTGCAGACATCTGTGACATGAGGCTGCATGAGACGGTAGAAATGACAGTGAGTAGAACACTGCAGATACCTTGCCGTCTTAATAGCTAGTTTGTAGCACAACGCCTGGACTGAATTTGGAGACCGTGTGTTGCCCATGCAGCATGATCTCTAGTTTACTTCAGGGGAATGATAACACCAATGCGTCTTGAAGAAGACCAACCGCAAAAGCTGACAGATCAGCAAAGCAACATTGTAACTCCGCCTGTTGGAGCTTCCATCCTAGACCAGTTGCCGACCAAGGCTTAGGGCCTGGTCTGCCCTGCTATGTCTCTTATCCTTTAGACTGCATTTCCTCTCACTAGGGTATGGCTAGTACCCTCCCAATTGCACTACAATTGCGGGGTGTTGGGTTTGGTGAATGCGGCCCAACATTCGGCGCTAACAGAAAGCATCGTATACTGCCATACGGTTTTATCAAAACACATAAACAGTTAACAGTATGATTATGAAAATTTAAGGTTTGTCTATTTAAAGCAAAGTTATATTATTAATAAAATTAGTGGAACTGCGGTAAAGCTGTGGAAATGTGAGTGAGTGGCACCTTACAGTCTTGACAGACCAAAGTATGTGAGTTGGAATGTGGCCAAAATTCCTCACAATGCCTGGGCAGAGCTTCAGAGAACATGTGGTGCCCAAACGACATGTTCCCTCTCTCGGCCTTGCCTTGTCTGTCCAGAGGAATGGGTAACCAATACGTCTGGAACAAGGTAGGCTGCAGACGCTGGCGGCTCAGCGTCAAACCTCCGAGACCTCGCCTCCACGAGCAGGTGGCGAGTGATGGCCAGACCCTGGCACCCAAGGGACCCGACTTAGAGGCGTTCAGCCAAGTCCCACAGGTGAGGGCCTCGTACGCGCCTGGACCATAGGACGCGTACATCTGTCAATCACAAGTGTCCGGACCTGTGTAAAGCGTGTACTACCGTCAGACTCCCCGCCTGACTTTTGCGGATCCCACGACCACCGGGAATAGGCCCGCCGGAGATATCGCCGGAGATATTGCTCGTCTGTTGCGAGCAAATCTCCCATCCTTCCACTGTGCGGATCTCGCGACCAGCGAGAATAGGCCCGCCGAAGATATTGCTCGTCTGTTGCGGGCAAATCTCCACCGAATAAGTAAAGAAACGATAAAAGTAGTGGTATTTCAATTGCGCTTGCGCTCCCACCTATGCTACACCCTTCATGTGTCTTCACAAAGTCGGACTAGAGTCAAACTCAACACGGTCTTCTTTCCCCACCCTGTGGAAATATAGGCAATATAAATTAATATTTAATATAAAGTAATGCAGCCTTGCAGAATACAATTATGTAAATCACAGGACGTTGCGGCGACTAGCTTTCATCAGCAAACAAATACATACACAAAACACAACACTATAAACTCGGGGAAGACACCACAGTGACTACAGTAAGGTATAAGAACGGGATAAGAAGAATGGAAAGATGCAAAACTGAGAATAATGGAAATAAAATATAAAAAAATGAAACAAATGTGCTACTTATTTCAGAATTCTTTTCATTGTTCTCATTTTGTTCATCTTTCCATTCTTCTCATCCCTTTCTTATGCTTTAATGTAGTCATTGCAGCGTCTTCCCTGTGTTTAAATGTTTTGTTTTTTGTATGTATTTGTTTGCTGATGAAGGCAAGCAGCCACAACGTCTTGTTTTCCGTGATTTTCCAATGTAAAGCTGCATTACTTTGTGTTATTTGTATTGCCTATTGTAAGCAATCGTATCAGTGGTGTGTACTTTATCCTGTGCAATAGATTTATTTTTCTGTTCTTTCAACCACCGAAAACACCGAAAGAATTATATTAGTGTTTATTAGACTGTAACAAAGATTTGACAAGTGAAGCCTGGTGAAGTGATCAATATGTTCATAATGGTAAAGGTAGTCCCATAACAGATACTGCAGTTGGGATATGAAGTATTAGGTATTCACATCTTCTGGGCCAAGACATCTGACGTGGGGTGGGCAGTTCTCTTACACGTCGTCTCTCCTTCCCAGACAATTCTCAAACAATTCAGGAAATTGTCTAGTACTAATTTTAATAAGGCTAAGACGACCTGTGCTGGTCGGGAAATAATAGTCATGACTCTGCTAAGTATTGAACCCGCACTAAATTACTCAAATTCATGGGAAAGATCTCATAATAATAAAACCCTTACATACTGGAAACATGTAGCAGCAGTTCGAATGAGAAATAAATTTAGCATAACACACGAGGAAATTATATGTTATGAACATATTATAAGATGCAGACCCGCAATGCAGTGGCGAAATAGCAAAGACAACAAACAGCCTATTATACACAGGGAACACAAAAGCCCTTTCTAGAAAGGTCTTCCTAACCTGATAATGAAGGCATAGCACGGAAAAAACGCAAAAAAAAATAAAAAAAAACAGAAGTTCATTTCCAATTTGTCATATTTAAAATGTTACAGAAAACAAGACTTTAAAGCAGTGGTTCTCAACCGGTGGGGACCCCCCCCCCCCCCCCCCCCACCGACCTCAGGGGGGAATATTTATTTTTGGGTTTCCAGGGGGAATTAAGGTTATTTCAAGATCGCTTTAATACAAGAACTGATTACTTTATATTGTTTTTCCCTGCATACTTTACGGCTCTGTACTTCTCGCCCTTCTGAATTTAGTTTTATAACGTAAGTAGACCCTCAAATCACGTTTTATGTAGACGTCTAGACTTGTTCTATTATGTATTATTAAATTTAGCTTCCATTTTACGTATATTGTGTGAGGGGAGGGAGATATATAGGGAAGAAATATGAAAAGGGAGGGGGTGAAATTCTGAACAAATGGTGAAGAGGTGCATGGGACAAAAAGGTTGAGAACCACTGCTTTATAAGCTCTGCAGTTGTTTCAGCACAAGATTTCTGAATGTACAACAACGACATTGACGATCCCATGTCGTGAATTCGCGTAAAGAAACATCCTATGAATCGTTTAGTCTTCTTTATGTGCCTTCCCACCTGGAGTAGATAACCACGTCTCTCATAATCCTGGCATTCTAGAGTTATATGTCTAACCATTTGCCATGACGTAATACAATCTGTTATCGGTTTTCTTTCCAGTAAGCAATATTCGGTTATCTCATGACATGGCCGGATAATGTTGAATATGTCCTTGTCATATCTCCAGTGACGTTCCCATTGTGTCTTCGCCTCTTCATGGCATACTCATTTCTTCTGGCTAATGATTTTGTAGAGATAGGCGTGGACGAGAGGTTTAACGCATTTAAACTTGATCTGCTGTCTGCGGCGTAGTGGGTTCCTTTTCACACCGGTCAGTTAGACTTCAATGTTGACTTCTCGTTCAGAAAGCAATGGCAAACTACTGAACGTAACATTGGTTATTAAATCATGAACAGCCAATAATTGCTAGATTGATTACAATGTCATACAAAAATGACATGAAAAATTCAACAGTAATTGTGTAACCTTCTATAACACAATTCGTCTGTGGCTTCGATGAATTGTCTTGTTTATGTGTTGATTGTCTATGATTCGCAACAGTATGTTAATATTGGTAACAGAGAGAAGTCTTCTGCTGACTCATGAAAACGACGGGGCGAATTGGCTTAACAGTGCGTCAGCTAACAACTTGGAGCAGACCACAAAACATTCAAAGAGTCGATGGTATGGATTTTAAAGAAAGACACAAAAGGCTGTTATTGGCATTCTGAACCTTTGGTAGTGAATCGGATATTTTCCTCTCAGAAAAGGCGGAAAAACTCAAGAAACAATTGTGTCGCTACTAAAATCTCTCGGCAGGTGAAAGTTGAACAGAGATGATTAGATAGGCCGCAGAGAACACTACATTTCAAATGAGAAAATCAACCCACCAAAGAATATTGCTATAGCTCGTGTGATTCAGTTATACAGACATTTGGGAGTCTCGACAGTGCTATTGAGTTTGTACGCTGTGTTGAGATTCTCCGTGTCTGATCAAAGGAAGGAGATTGATGATCCTATAGAGCAGTGATTCTCAACCTTTTTTGGCCCGTGCCCCCTTCACCATATTTTCATAACGTCATCCCCCCCCCCTCCGCCCCAGCCCATTTCGTATTTTCTACCTAAAATTTGGCCCGTGCCCCCTCCGCCATATTTTCAGAACGTCATTCCCCCCTTTCGTATTTCCTACCTAAATATCGCGAACACGCCACTACACAGTATACATAATAATGGAAGCTAAATTTAATAGCACATACTAAAACAAGTCTAGACATCCACATAAAGCATGATTTGTGGGTCTACTTACTTTATAAATTGAATTTTAGAAGGGTGGGGCGTACAGAAACGTACAGTATGAAAGGAAAAACAATATCAAGTAACCGGTCCTTGTATTAACGCGATCTTGAAATAATCTTAATTCCCCCCCCCCCCTGGAAACCCTAAAATTCACCCCTGGGGGGGGGGGGGAATTCCCCACCGGTTGAGAACCACTGCTATAGAGCTTTCCATCATCGAAGTCAATTCCAAGGCTTCATGCCATCATCATAGACCAGCAAGCATCATTTCTCTCGTCCTGCCTCTGCCTCTTCAACTGATCTTTCAGTCGTCACGATGTTCTCCATTACTTCTCTTGTCATTATATGACCAAAGGACACGGTTTTTTTTTAAATAGTTGTGTATAATGTTCTACCTTCGTTACCCTCCTCCAGACACCCGTTGTTAGTTACTCTGATAGTCCAAGGTATCCGCAACATTCATCTCAAAAACCACATCTCACCTTCTCCAGATCTCTTCTAGTCTATGGAGGATTTCATTTGCAATAAAATTATTACTTTAGGAAACCCAGTCGAGCACGTTGTTGTAATGGTTATGACTTTATGCTAACTATGGCATGAGCGCAGTCGAACGAATGTTCTGTCAGCTTTCCACGTCCGAGGAAAAGAGGGAAAGACTGGCCAAATAATATTCCGTGCACTCAGGCCAACAAACGATATGGTCCTAGCACTTCACATACCCACACTACAGCACCTCACATACCCACACCATAGCACTTCACATACCCACACCATAGCACTTCATATACCCACACCATAGCTCTTCACACACCAACACCAGATTCCTGCTACGGGACTTCCTTTTTATGAAATCATGCAAAACCAATCCATTGGAAAGGATTTATTGCTTATGATGTTCCTCGTTTTTTTTTTCATCCTAAAATTATGAAATTATTAGAGAGCGAAAGAGGAGAGAGAGAGAGAGAGAGAGAGAGAGAGAGAGAGAGAGAGAGAGAGAGAGAGAGAGAGAGAGAGAGAGAGAGAGAGAGAAGAGAGAGAGAGAGAGAGAGAGAGAGAGAGAGAGAGAGAGAGAGAGAGATCCTCATTTGGTTGGCAGATAACTCATTTTGTCTTTGTGTTGCACATTTAAATTCATTGTGCATCCATTTTGTCCTTATGTAATTATCTCTTTTCAGAAGCTCTTTCCCGATTTTAGCAAAGCTAAGAAGAAATTGCTTCTCTTATTGGCCTGGTGAATTCAGAAACTTTAATCAGCCTTGAAAGAGAAATTAATTTAATCATCAAAGCTGCAGACTCATTTGGTAATGGGACAAGGCAGAGTTAAAATTGTTACACACACACAGAAGAGAAAACACACTGGTCGACACAAGCAATGGACAAGTTTATGGCAGGGGTGCCCCGCAGTCTTGTCTTGCTTTCACCCAATGAAATCGTGGCATCTCTTTGTTCTGTTGTCAAAGGATTCAAGGCACTGATCTATGGCACAAATCCAGCAGACAAGTTACAATAAATTTTTTTAGGGCATTCATCTTTTCTGTGGCAACATATGGATGTGTGTCATGGATAATTTCACAATTACTAAAGAAGAAAATTGGGGTATTTGAGCTCAAATGCAACAGAAAAATCCTTAGAATGTCTTGGACAAGAAGAAGAAAGAATAGTTAACTTCTACAGGATCTGAGCATCGTAAAGAACAAATTGATTGTAAACAGTATCATGTATCGGAAACTGAAGTGCTTTAGCAATATTAAATGCAACCGTTTCTTGGAAATAACAGTTCTAGGAGGCGTGGTTATTGATACTACCTACACGAAGATGGACAGCGGACATTGCAGACACTTTTGGCATGAGGGTGCATGAAGCGGGAGAAATGGCAAGGGATCCATTGGCTTTTCGACATTCTGTGATGAGCGTGATGCTCTGTGATGAGAGAGAGCTCTGTGATAAGAGAGAGAAAGATCTGTGATGAGAGAGAGCTCTGTGATGGAGAGAGCTCTGTGATAAGAGAGAGAGAGAGAGATCTGTGATGACAGCGATGCTCTGTGATAAGAGAGAGCTCTGTGATAAAAGCGAGCTCTATGATGAGATCGAGCTCTGTGTGATGAGATAGAGCTGTGTGATGAGAGAGAGCTCTGTGATGAGAACGACATTCTGCAAAGGACTTGCTACGTGATGATGATCTGAAGACGCCCTACGTCAATTTCCAACATTCAATGCTTTAGCAGTTTCACACACACACACACACACACACATACACACACACAAGCACACACACAAGCACACACACACGCACACACTCACACCACCCCCAGCCGCTCTTGCGCAGTATACGTAAAAATGGAAAATAATTTTAGTAAAACATGCTAGAACGTGATTTGCAGGTCTACTGACGTTATAAAACGAATTTCAGAAGAGCGGGAAGTACAGAACCGTAAAGTATGGAGGGGAAAATAATATCAAGTAATCGGTTATTGTATTAACGCGATCTTGAAATAATCTTAATTCCCCCCCCCCCCCCACTTGAAACCCTAAAATCCCCCTCCCCCGGGGGTAGGGGGAAATTCCCTACCGGTTGAGAATCACTGGTATAGACCAATAGGCGCTCACGGGACTACTGAATTCGCTTCTGAAGACATTTCCTGGTACCATTTTAGGCTGGGTAGGTCTGTACATACCAGATTACTAGCTCTAACTGGACTGTGTTGCAGAGTTCTCCTCCCCCCTCCAAGTTCAGAAACAAGCGAGGTGCGCAAAATAGGCAGTGAAACGTCACATCTGTGGATAGGAATAATACGAGCAATCAGGTCATAATTTCAGCAAGGTATATGTGTAATGTTTGGCATTAGGTCTAGGTTGTAATATTTCCTCTCTAGGTTTGATATGTTTCTGAGTCAACACACTCCATCAAATTCATGTTATATATAACATACATTATATGCAGTAGCATATATCACTTCGTGGTATTGGATCCTAGGAAGGAAGCTCCGACGCCACCAAACTAAACAACAACCTGATTGCCGTGTATCGGCAGCTTCCAATGTTTCTATTGTATAAATGTTCTTCTTTTAATCTTTTGTTTATTATTAAGTTGAAGCTAAACACCCGTTATAGTGTCATGTGACCTATTCGGGATATGAAACTAGACCACGATTTTTTTGGCAAATAGGCAATGGGTTGAGTCTACCTAAAAGAAATAGCTAAACACTATGGACCAAACACTACTTATCTAGACTAAGCCTAATGCCAACCGGTCCGTGCGTGATGTGCTGAATCATGACCTGGTCCCCATCTAGCATACCTCTAGCCAGGCGAGAAGTTCCCGTACATTTCTTGTAGACTCTGCTGGTTTTTAAGCTTGACGGGGAGAGGAGAGCTTCGCAACACAGCCCCATTAGATATGACACTTTGGTTCCCTGTCAGGAGAAAAATCTCTAATGCTAAATTCACCCCGATAGACGCAAACTCTTTTCAGAGTTCAAACCAGCCGAACGGCAATGTATCGGACTAAACAGTAAGCATGCTTCTTCCAAAGGACCAGCCAACCAACCAGCCATGTTTAGTTCAACCGCGAACAATAGAGGAACAACAATTTACTGTATCTTATTATAATGGAATTGGATCTGACGTACATTCTCGTATTTTGATAGTTGATGCAAGAACCTGAGATTTTGGCTACACTAAACTCTAGTAATTAGTGGTCCTTTTGCTATAGTTTCACGCGGGTTCTAAAGTTCCACATTTTTTTTTTCAAGGATAATTCAGCAGCTGTTTGAATTTTGTAAAGACGTGATACATTTTCTGCACTGTTAGCATTCTTGTGAGAGACTTCAATGCTCGTCTTCAACACTTAGTTGTTTATTTTCCAGTTCCGTCGTGTCAGTTATGCTTCATTACACGACAGCTGTCCAGGGTGTGGTCTCTATAGTCTTGTAGCTGAACCATTTCAGTTTCACGAACATTTCATTTTAATGCAGTTTTTGTTTTAGCCCGTACAATTTTAAATAATGCCTGTCGGGTACAATTGGTGTTAGTAGTTCATGAAAGAACTACCTGGCAAGACCTATCACAGTTTGGTGTTTTGAAAGGTATACCGGGAGTCTCCGTGGCGAAGTGGTCAAGCCGTCTGACTCAAGCTCAGAAGGTTGTGGGTTCGATTCCGGGCAGCATCCTTCGGTTCACGAGTGAATTTTTTCGGAGACTCTTTGGGTCGTCGCTGGAGCTACGGAGTGCGTGCTTTGTGGCTTTCCGCGCTACGTAAAGAGACTGAGCCATATGGGATAAAAACCCGGCGCAATGAAGTCGACGCTGTCGACTTTTAAGCGACTTTTTAATGGTATACTGAAAACTGTATGCCATAATAGAAATGCACGGAGATCTACATGGCTGAATGTACACGAGCTCTCGTTCTTAAACAGCCGGTGTGCTGATGCGGAGTTAGTGGACTCAATCAATGCGCAAACATGAAGGAAAATAAAAGTAAACACAAATGTTTGAAATCAAACACAAAAAAAGATAATATTGGAAGAAGGTGATATAATAAAGCGATGGGATAAGCATCTCAGAAGGTCCACCTATTATCAAAGAAGACGTCAGTGATGCTGTTCAAACATATGAAGAAAGGGAACATAAGAATTTAAAACAAAGGAAGAATTCGGAGTAACAATATTAACCGAAATAGTTGAATGATATTTACAATAGTTGATATATACTGTGAGGAACGGCTGGCCGAGTGGCAAGAATGCCAGCTTCTCCTTCGGGAGACCCCGGTATCGAATCCTCGATAAGGTGTGGATTTTTTTTTCTTTAGGGGGCAAAAACAAAACTCTAATCTGCACATTTCGCGGCGACTATACTAACCAGGTGGCTTTATTTCCACAGGCTCTAGACCATGCTGTCCGACACCTCAAGGTTCTTGCTGAAACAGACATTATATACTTGCAATTGGATCTAAGGAAGAAAGAGGCAGTACATGACAGTTTTTTTTTTTTTGGGGGGGGGGGGGGGAAGGGGGGGGGGAACAGATTTATACAGTACTTATTAATGAGTCCACACACGTGCTACTACTGGACTGATTTTGCATGTGGATTAATTTTCACTATTACTAATGTCCCACGCCATCAGGCGAACCCACTCCGTCTTCTGAGGTACTTGTAATTTGCGTCCCAAAGTCAAAGATGAGAAGTTAATATTTTAGTCCAACTGATCGGTGTAGGGGCTGAATTCGCTACCTCGGCATCAACATATCGGAAGTTTAAAAGCGAGCGCTGTTATCCATTCGGTCATGCTGACCTTGTAGCTGAAGTCTGTATTTATAGCTCTACCAACAAGTTTAGGATCAATTGTATGCGAGGATTCTGGTGCAACCAACCTCATAAACCATAAGCTGCTATTCAGAATTATAATGAGAAGAACCAGAAAGAACATATAAATGCTGGTTAATGTAAAATTCTGAAACCTATGTTACTATTTCAAAGGTGAGATTGAAATTCTGTCCATATTCCATAGTTGTGAGCTCAGATAGACCTGGCTAATAATGACACCTTTCTCAGGAGTATCTAATTGGCCTTGCCTCGATGTGCACTTGTTTAGTGATCGCGTAATGGTTCATGATCTACATCCCTATATTGCCACAGAAACGATGCGTGTTGAGTTGAATTGAGCTAAGAACCGATATCACTGCACTCAAGACATTCCCATACGCGCTCCACCCCCTCTTTCAACAGTCAGCGAAAAGTCATACTACTAATCGTTCCCACCGCTATCTGATTGAAAGTTCTCCTGGTCTTCCAGTTTTAAGATTCTTCCAGAACCCCCGCCGATCCCCTGCAATCTCACTCTTTCCACACAAGGGTTCTCAATTTGTTCCCCCGCCTTCTCCACCTGGTCCCACAGGCGCTCGACCACCTCTCCCCTGTCCATAGGTAATCAACCACCAAAAGGTGCAATCCCTGCAGCCTATCAGCCTGTTCATTCCTCCCGCACTCCCGCATGGCCAAGGCAAAATATCCATACAATTCTCACAATCTGTGACCTCTGAAGAAAGGATAGCCAGTCCACACGAAACGTTCCATTTCTTGCTTAGCATATTCCTTAGTCCGTAGTGAATACAATGTGTGTTGCAGTGGTCTCATTTAACCAACGGAATGCCGCAGTTACTGCTTCCACCTCCATTCTCATGCTGGAGGTCGTAATCTTAAATGCGTGTTCTCAAATATGTTACTTTAACTTGTTTGTTGGTGTTGTGCCAAACGTTCAACTGTTTAATCTCTGCATGTCTATGGCCAGCCAAGGTCTGACTTCTTTTAAACATCCCCCATTACAGTTGATAATTGGGCCAAGACTTCAAAATTTGTGACATTTTCAATTTCTTTATTGTTGGTTGTGATCTTTGGTTGCCATGTAATTTTGTCCTGGACATTATTTTCTGTTTTATTTACGTTCAGGAAAAGATGTTTATTTAATCCGTGTCTCTTGATAAACAGCATTGTGTCTAGGTAACCGACATACTAGTTACTTTTTTATGTGAAGCCATTTAGTTCCACTGCTCTACTCAAGCACAAGTTAATGAATGATGGTGTATGGGGTGTAATTACGAGAGGATTGGCTGCATTGCACCAGTTTTATCCCATATGCCTATGTCTCTTTCCGTTTAATCACGTTAATGAATGTTTGTAGTGTAATAGTATCGTCTCAGTCTTAGAAAGAACAGTAATAGAAGGCATGGTCCGTATAAGAATAGGCATTTAAGATGCCTTCGTCATGAATATGTATGAGGCAGGGAACATGCAAACGATCGAGAGTCTAACCGGACCGTGATGAGAGCGATGCTCTGCACCTGACATTAATATGATTATAATTTATAGAGATACACAAGTCATTTATAGCTTTAATCCATTAATTCTGCTAGAAATTCGATTTCTGAACTGTTTTCTCGAGCTATGCTTTGTTTACAACTACGTCTATCTACTACTTATGATACAGCCTATGTACAGTTTGATCTACAATTTGTCGTGTAGGTAATCGTGACCTAAATGTTAAGACCCCTCCTTCTTTAACTTCCTGTGCGCTGATACGAGGTAGTTGGTTCATTTTCTACACCGGTCAGTTTGGCTTAAAAGTCGAATTTTCGTTCAGAAAGCAATGGCAAACTACTAAATGTAAAATTGACTAGAAAATAAACCTGGGGTTGATCGAGCGTCCTGAAAAGGGCATGTAGCATTTGGCGGAAGAGGTATAAATTGATAGGGCGCCGATAATGTCACGAGCTGGGTGGGACCAGGGTTCGACACCTGCGTTCCACGTCTCTAAGGACAAGAACTGGCCACGTATTTCTCAGTGCATTCAGGCCTACAACATGTGATCTCTCTATCGTATCACAAAGCCACTGCAGGAAGCTGATCGGGACAAATTTATTTTTACATGTTATCCAAGAGACGTAACACTTCTAAATAGCATTGTCGTTTTAAATCTATTTTTATTTCCCTTCATTCAAGAACAGCAAAAACAAAGATCCGAAATTTCGGTGATCATAACATACCAGAAATGCGACATGCTGATGATACAGTATTGCTATCCACATCACAGAATGGTATAGAAAATCCAATAACCCCAACCCAATTGAATAGTGAAAATGACAACTTATATCTTAACATATCAAGTACAAAGATAATGCATACAGATAAAATACTATGGAGGTGTACAAACCCACTGCAGGAAACTGGTTTGGGACCAAAAAAATGTGTTACATGTTATCCAAGAGACGTAACGCTTCCAAATAGCATTGTCGGTTTAAATCTATTTTTATTTCCCTTCATTCAAGAATAGCAAAAACAAAGATCCGAAATTTCGGTGATCATAACATACCAGAAATTCGATATGCTGATGATACAGTATTGCTATCCACATCACAGAATGGTATAGAAAACCTAATAACCCCAACCCAATTGAATAGTGAAAATTGCAACTGATATCTTAACATAGCAAGTACAAAGATAATGCATACAGATAAAATACTATGGAGAAAGAAATATATGTTAATAAGGAAAAATTGGAGGTGGTGGAAAATTTTGAATAGGCCTATCTTGGGTCATTGATTACCAACAATGGTGACACAATGAAAAAAGTTAAAATACGAATAGCTATTGCTCTTCAAAAACTAAAAGAACTGAATAAATTGTGGAGAGGGACAGATAGAACTACAAAAATCAGATTTTTAAGAGCATGCATCTTTCCAATTGCAACATACGCCTGTGAGGCCTGGACACTTACTAAACGAGCTGAACAGTACATAAATGCCTTTGAAAATCAATGTTATAGACGAGTTCTAAGAATGTCTTGGATAAAGAAAAGAACAAATTTATCCATACTTCAAGAGCTGAATATTGAAGAAGGTTGGCTATTAAAGACGATAAAACAAAGAAAATTGAATCATTTTGGTTACTTGATACGCCGCTTGACGGCAGAAGTGGAAGATGATGATGATGATGATGATGATGATGATGATGATGATGATGATGATGATGATGATGATGATGATGATGATGATGATGATGATGATGATGATGATGATGATGATGATGATGATACGCCACGAAAGTTTAGAGAGAACAATAAAGGAGGGGTATATATTTGGGAAGAGAGGAAGAGGAAAGCCAAAGAGAAGATGGGTGCAGGATGTGGCGAATGATCGCCAGATGGGTGTAAAGGACTCCGGACCTCTTGCTTATGATCGAGAAGTTTTCCGGAAGGTTGTTATGGGAGCGAGATTCTGCAAAGGTCATGCTACTGAATGAATGAATGAATTCCTTGAATAAATCACTAACACTTAATATTTCTTCCTCTTCTTCTTCTTCTTCTTCTTCTTCTTCTTCTTCTTCTTCTTCTTCTTCTTCTTTCTTTCTTTCTTTCTTTCTTTCTTTCTTTCTTTCTTTCTTTTTTTCTTTCTCTCTTTCTTTCTTTCCTTTTTTTAACTTCTTCTTCTTCTGCTTCTTTCTTTCTGTCTTTCTGTCTTTCTTTCCTCAATGGATCAAATGTCTTCAAACAACTCAAGCCAAGTCTCGTATCTTTTGTCATAGCTTCCATTTCTACATGTTCGCCCAATATTATTCTTTAGTCTCTAAATCTATTCTCTGTAGTTTTCTCTATCTCTTCTATTTCTTCCTTTCTTCTATTGCTGCTTAAATCGTGTCGCGGCTGCATTTCGAACGCCTGGTAAGCGGCGCACGAGGAGCGTTCGCAAGCCTTTGGCCAAGGAGACCGGCTCTTCTTTAGTAATTACAAATGATCATTGGCTCACATCCATAAGGTGCCACCGGGAAGATGCATGTTTTCACCAATGTTACTGTAACTTGCTTGATGGTTCTTACCTTTAGGTTCTTACTACTGTTCAATCTCATGCGACAGCGACCCCCCCCCCCCCCCTGGGGGGGGGGCAAAAGCTGTGAGAGGCTGGCTAAACCAGGCGTGGGTAGCCGATTTGGTGTCAAACCAAGCGGTGAACTAGGGTATGCCTACCAAGCATGTGAAGACAGGATTCGGCAGACTGCGCGGATGAAATCATTCCTGATTCAACGGGCAAGCAGGCGTTTGCCTGCAAAGCGTTGTGGAACGTAATGAGCACGGCAAGGTACGTAGAGCGCCCTGGTCATCCACTGCACCTGTATTCGTCTCCAGTCGTCTTGACTTGTCACACTAGAGTGTGAGGTCGACGAATTGCGTAACTCTTCCTCACTTTAATCTAATTCATCGCGCAAGTCATTCTTCATCCAACTTCATATATCACCTTCAATACCTGTGGTGATGGGCGAGCGGCGAAGCGGCAGGCGTGGGTACGCTGGCAGTCGTAGTCGCAGACCTGCACACAGGCGGCTCATGCCATATGGTCGTCTTCTACTGACCGGAGCAGCAGTGGGATTCGGCAGCCCCCTGAGTGACTGAGCAGCCCTCTATAGGAAAGCACTGCTCACCTCCAAAGCATGAGGAAGGGGCTAGAAAAGGGGCCCTAAACATTGTATGCTCCATCATTACCTCACCAGCTAACCGCGGTTGGTGGGTACCCTATACTGTGGTCGATATACAAATAAAAACAGGTAAAGCTAAAAGAGCAAACCATATTCCTTTACAATCGGAACTTGGAATGTACACACCCTACTTGATAGAGACGGCGCGTCGGGCTCAGAGAGGCGAACAGCACTGATTGGGAGAGAGCTGGGCAGGTACAACATCGACATTGCAGCCTTGAGCGAGACACGACTTGCAGAAGAAGGCCACATCTGTGAAGTAGGTACCGGCTACACATTCTTCTGGAGTGGAAGGAAAAGCGAGGAAAGATGCCAATCAGGTGTGGGATTTGCCATTAAGTCGGCCCTTGTTGGCATACTAGCTGAATTTCCGAAGGCTATAAATGACAGGCTTATGACTATTAAGTTACCCCCGCTGAAAGGAAAGAAGCATGCAACCATCGTGAGTGTCTACGCACCAACCATGACAAATGAAGATGACATCAAAAACAAGTTCTATGAAGACCTGCACAACGTATTAACATCTGTTCCCAAAGGAGACAAACTTATACTCCTTGGGGTCTTCAATGCTAGAGTAGGCAAGGACACCGCCTCCTGGAGTGGCATCATTGGAAAGTACGGAGTCAGAAATTGAAACAGCAATGGACTCCTCCTCCAGACCTGTACTGAACACGATCTCTCCCCCGATGTGTCTCCACCTTGCCGTGGTGGGGGAGCTTGCGTGTCCCATTGACCCCATCTGCTTGCCGATGGATGAAAACCACATATCGGACAGCTTATGGGATGGGGACCAGACTAAGAGAGACACAACCTGCTGCTCTGCAGGTAGACTGAGGATAGCAGTCAAAAATTTAAATCAGGCGCACGAAGGCAGAAATTCTTGGTCCGGACAATACTCTAAGGCTCTCTGTCGAGGATTTAGGCTGAACGCCTCTAAGCCACAAACCCTCGGATGTGAGAGCCGGGCCGATACCCACCTACCGAAAAATAGAGGTGAGATACTGAGCACGCTACATGCCCAGTTCTGATACTTGTTCGAAGGCTCTCAGCTGGGGGATATGAGGGATTCCCGGATGAGAGGGCCTGGCCGTTTCTCGTTCACTGCTGCACGGAGGTAAGGTGCTGAGCCGGCAGCACATGTAGCCTACCTCGTGAGCGAGTACTAAAATGCAGAAAGTGCCCCAGTCGAATGAAATGATTACGAAAACTGTCTGTATCTAACTCATAGAGTGTAGACAAAAGTGAAAAAAACGTCTCAATAATACGAAATGGAACGCACGGCTAGCGATTCCATTGCGTGGTCCGAAGTCAAAAGCAAAAGCTTACCGAGTGGATGTCGCCCGCAGTCTGACCGTTCCTGGTGTGTGCTTGAGCGACCAGTGGCAAGCGAGATGCCCAACACATGGAAGTGAGGAACTAAAGCAGCCATGAGCAGGACGTGGCAACTCCTTGGGTGAGCCCAGTCTCAGAGCAATATGTGCCGGCTCTGCAATTATGGAAGCCTCCTTGGATAGCAGGGAACGCCCATGGTCTGCCCCTGCCTTCCCTTGAGGGTTGACCGTGATGTCGATGATCGTTCTATCTTGACCAGCTGAGATGTGGGCGACATCACAACAATAAGTCTAACGTGCCTCGAAACCCGAGGAAGGCTAACCTCATTAAAAAATGCCCGCTGAAGTCGGAAGTGCCGTCCTACGGGTGGCAAACTAAAAATTGGCACTACGCATTTACGTCCGAGTGAAATGTCTCGTCCGAATGTCTCTCGTGCTAGGAACAGCTCTGACTACCTAGTTTCCGAATGCCGCTCTTGTTCGGAACAGCTCTGACTAGGTAGTTTTCCGAATGTCCGCCGTGCCTGGAACAGCTCTGACGGGCACAAGGACAAGCACATGTCCGAAAACTCGCTGAGTGGATACCGTCTGCAGACCTGTCTGGTTTGTGCGGGAACGGCCCGGGGCGAACGAAATGCCCAATATATTGAAGTGAGGAATTAAAGCAGCCATGAGCAGGACGTGACGATTCCCTCGGTGAGCCCAGCACCAGAGCGTTATGTGTCGGCTCTGCAATTATGGAAGCCACCCAGGATGGCGGAAAATGCTATGGACTGTCCCTGCCTTCATTTGAGGGATGAACGTGCAGTCTTCGACTGTTCCAATTTGACCAGCTGGGAGGTGGACGGTACCACAAAAGTGAGAGTCTCCCAGGAATGCTAACCTGGTCAAAAATGCACGCTAAAAGTCGGATGTGTTGGCCTAAAGGGTGCCTAACGAGACACACCGCAATCACATCTGAAAAAACACTCCGGATGAACGCAAAGAAGAAGAACACGATCTCTTGATCACCAACACAATTTTCCGTCTTCCCACGAGAAATAGGACATCATGGATGCACCCTCGCTCGAAACACTGGCACCTCATTGACTATGTCATCGTCAGGAGGAGTGACAGACAAGACGTTCGGGTGACAAAATCTATGTGTGGTGCCGAATGTTGGACAGACCATCGTCTCATTATCTCGAAAATAAACATACACATCAAACCACAACGGCGTCCTCAAGGGGTAAAAATGCAACAACAACAACAACAACAACAACAACAACAACAACAACAACAACAACAACAAAACTAAATGTCGCCCGTCTGAGCAGCAAATAAAAATGCAGCTGTCATTGGAAAACATGCTGGAAGACCGCCTCCAGCCAAATGCTGCAGCTAAACAGGATGCGGAAACAGAGTGGAGAGCCCTAAAGGACATAATTTACAACACGGCTATGGAAATCCTGGGTCCAGCCCCCCGAAAGCATAAATACTGGTTTGATGAAAATTCTGAAGACATCAACCAATTGCTGGCCGAGAAACATCTTCTCCTCAAGGCACATTTGAATGACCCGACGTCAACATTTTTAAAAAAAGATGCTTTCAATAACATTCGGAGCATAAACTTCGGCACATGCGGGACTCCTGGCTGAGCAACAAAGCTGATGAAATTCAAGGCTTTGCTGAAAGACATGATATGAAAAACTTCTACGACTCACTGAAAGCGGTCTTCGGTCCTACATCACCAGACATAGTTCCCCTCCTCAGTACAGATGGGGGAACATTTGCCACCGATAAGAAAGACATACTTCAACGTTGGGCAGAGCATTTCAGCAACATCTTAAATGCAACTTCCTTCTTCGATGATGAAACCATCAACTGCCTTCCTCAAGTTCCCACTAATGATACACTTGATGACCTGCCAACCATATTGGAAGTAAACAAAGCCATCCAGCAACTTTCCAGTGGAAAGGCGCCTGGTCCCGACTCCATCCCAGTAGAGATATACAAGGCAGGTGGGCCGGTCCTAATAGAGCAGCTTCGCCAGTCTTTACAAACATACGGGTGAGTGAGGCTATGCCACAAGATTTCAAGGACGCGTCAATAGTCCACCTTTACAAACGCAAAGGAAACCGCCAATCCTGTGACAACCACCGAGGCATCTCCTTGCTCTCAATCGCAGGGAAGATACCAGAATTCTTCTCAATCGCCTCACGGCCCATCTCAATCAAGGTCTTCTTCCTGAGAGTCAATGTGGCTTCAGAAAAGAACGAGGAACTGTTGACATGATTTTCGCTGCAAGGCAGCTGCAAGAGAAATGTCAGGAACAGAACTCTGAAATGTTCTCCACTTTCATTGACCTTACCAAGGCTTTTGATACAGTCAGCAGAGAAGGACTGTGGAAGATTATGGCGAAATATGGCTGTCCACAAAAGTTTGTCCAAATAGTGCGGCTATTTCATGATGGTATGCAGGCAAGAGTACAGGAAAATGGTGAACTGTCTGAGCCCTTTCCTGTCACCAATGGAGTGAAGCAAGGATGTGTCCTGGCACCAACACTGTTCAGCCTCATGTTTTCAGCTATGCTGACGAATGCCTTCGAGAACAATGACATTGGAATAGACATCAACTACCGCATGGATGGAAAGTTGTTCAATCTCAGAAGGCTGAAAGCCAAAACCAAAACTAACAGCGACACCGTCAGAGAACTGCTGTTTGCTGATGATTGCGCTCTATATGCCAACTCAGAGGCAGACATGCAACACAATGTTTCAGCTTTCTCATATGCCTGTGCCAACTTTGGGCTCAATATCAACTTGGAGAAGACTGTAGTTATGTACCAGCCAGCTCCAGGGAATAATCACACCGTGCCGAATATCAAGGTGAACGGTCATAGACTAAGTGTTGTGGACAAATTCACCTATCTTGGCAGCACTGTGTCACAAGCTGCCACAATTGATGACGAAGTGAATGCAAGAATCTCCAAGGCCAGCGCGGCCTTTGGCAGACTGTACAAGAATGTATGGGACAGAAATGGAATAAGCCTGCAAACAAAGCTGAAAGTCTATAAAGCAGTTGTATTATCCACACTGCTATATGCATGTGAAACATGGACTGTTTATCAGCGACGCGCTAGGTAATTAAACCACTTCCGCACAGTCTGCCTAAGGAAGCTACTGAAGATTAAATGGCAAGACAAGATCCCTGACACTGAAGTTATAGAAAGAGCGTCCATGCCCAGTATGTCCCTACTAATGAAGAATCAGATTCGCTGGGCTGGTCACTTCACTCGCATGCCAGATCACAGGCTCCCTAAACGAATTTTTTTACGGCGAGCTGCGTTGTGGTAAACGCTCCCGAGACGGCCAGAGGAAACGCTTTAAAGGCACTCTGAAAATCTCACTGAATGCTTTTGGAATTCATCTTGACACATGGGGGACTGCTGCTAAAGACCGTAGTTTGTGGCGTGCATCATTACATAAGGGTGCAGTCAATTGTGAAGCAACCAATACTGCAAGAGCTGTGAAGAAAAACCACTGCAGGAGATCCTCCTCCTGGAACTCAAGCAATCTTTACTCACATTGTCAAAGAACATTTCGAGCCAAAATAGGTCTTATCAGCCATCTTAGAACTTACGGCTTCATACTTTCAACCCCACTGGATGAAATGAATGGTCATCATCATTCTTGATGGACAAACACAGTCTGTCTCATTTGAACAGTCATCATTGTTTGTTATGGATATCAACACACCTTCAACAGGTGTGTTCACCGGAGGACTTAGAACCTGGCGAGGAGTGGGTACAAGTGCCAACAGATTTCTGTACGTTCTTTTCAGTTTGCATCCAACTAAACAGACAATGTAGACCCAAAAAAATCCGGCTGCTGTGGAGGCGGGAGTGCAAGCGTTAATTTTCGAGAATTCGTTAGACGGTGATGCTGTCATTTACACAGATGGGTCGGTCGTCCGACATGTGAGAAGCTCATGGGCCTTTACGGCGCGGGCGGGAGGGAGAATTGTGAAGGAGGACTCTGGTGCTTTTGTTGAGACCACAAGTAGCCTGACTGTGGAAGTCATGGCAGTAAGTAAAGCAATACCGTGACTCGAGACACAGACATTCAATAGGGCATGTTTCCTTAGCGACCCAATGAGCATGCTCAAGAGGATAGAGACGGGGTGGTTCCGAAGAGAGTGGTTACTGTCTCTGGAGCGGTCTCGGTTGGCAAAGCTTAGTTTCATCTTCGTGCCAGGGCATGCCGGAGTACAAGGAAGTGAGCGGTCTGAAAAGCTCGCAGGTAAGACTAATGTGGAGGGCGGACGCGCCATAGACCAGGCTGACATTCTGAATGCTCTACGAGAAGTAAGACTTGTGCGAGAACCAAGTGATGACTGCGAACCTACAACCATGGTCAGACTGCGAGAACAGCAAATCAAAAGAGCTGTGGCCAAACAAGAACACTACGTAGGAAGCCAAAGAAGATTGATAAACCAACATAGAACTGGTGTCGTTAGCCGCTACACGCTGCGGGATTTGCTGAGAAGGGGATCCGAGCACTTATGGACTAAATGGTTCGATGTGCTATGAGGATGATCTGTCGACTAACTAACTAACTGTTATGGATATCGATTACTATTTCATTAAATTACACTCTTCCCCCTTTCCCTTTAAAAAATTGACCCACAGTTCAACTGTATATATTACAACGCCACCGCTGTCTGTATTGTCCTGTACTGTCATTCCAGCTTTTTTAAAATATTATTAAATTCTTAATTTTTTTTTATTTAAAAGTATTATCAGAGTATCGTAAGTAACAGAACAAAGTGTTTACTATAAATTTGTATTGTAAAGTATGTGGGCTATGTTTAGGGATGGCAGCGATAATTATCTAATTGGCGATAAGTGCTGCAAATTGTTAATTTACTTACTCACCATCCTAATTATCTACTTTTTCCGCCAAGCATCGTTTGAAAGGAATAGTTGACGTTCCGGCGCATGATGAGTTAAATTTACTTATTGATTTCATAACACGTTTGAAATGTCAAAGTTAATGTAATGCCATAGTAATGCACGTTGTTGATGTAAACAAAGGCTGGGGTGGGGTGGGGGTGGGGGGATGAAGAATCTCAGCTCTTGTGAAGCATTTAATTTTCTTATTTTCTTTTATTCTTTATTTGGTGCAACATTAATTCTTTCTGTACGTGTTACTGTATATTGTCAATGTTGAAATCCCTACGTTTTATTATTTTTCTGCCTTTAATCTCTCAGTGGAACATAGGCCTTCAAGCAGAGCACACTAAGTTCTCCTATCGTTTATCTGTCTCATGCAACTCCCTCAAGTCCTCCCCATATTGCTAATCACTGTCTCTGTTTTTTCTTTCTCTCTCTCTCTCTCTCTCTCTTTCTGTGCGTGTGCGTGCGTGCGTGCGCGCGCGCGTGCGTGTGCGTGTGTGTGTGTGCTGTGTGTGTGTGCGTGTGTGTGTGTGTGTGTGTGTGTGTGTGTGTGTGCTTCTCTTTATGTCTTTTGCCATGTAGATTCCACAAATAGGACTTTCTAGTTATATTAAAATCAGAGTTTGTCCTATCCAGAAGCGGTGTATTTTCCTTACCTTTTTATTCGCTGGAAAAATATGTAGTTCTCCGTCTAAGCTCCGCATTAATGATTATGTCATAACAATTTATTCATTCTTTTTAGTGCAGGTACTAGTTAATGAATATTTGTTGTTTATTAGCAACTGTTTTGGTCATTTTACACGTTTCTGCTCCATACAGCAGTATTTATTTAACACTAGCTGACCCGGCCCGGCTTCGCCCAGTCCTTGGTGGGGAGCATCTCATTTAATTCATATAAGTAGTCATATAAGTTCCCGTTCCCGTTACCGACTGTCTGTCTGTCTGTCTGTCTGTCTGTCTGTCTGTCTGTCTGTCTGTCTGTCTGTCTGTCTGTCTGTCTGTCTGACCCGGCCCGGCATTGCCCAGCTCCTGGTGTGGAGCATCTCATTTAATTCATATAAGTAGTCATATAAGTTCCCGTTCCCGACTGTCTATCTGTCTGTCTATCTGATTGTCTATCTGTCTGCCTGACCCTGCCCGGTTTCGCCCAGTCCCTGGGTAAATGTAGGAGGGAGGAGGAAGAGGGAGGTGGAGGAGGGAAGAGGAGGTAGGAGGAGGGAGGAGACAGGAGGAGTAGGGAGGAATAGGAGGGAGGAGGAGGGATTAGGAGGAGGAGGGAGGAGTAGGGTGGAGGAGGAGGCGAGGAGGAGGGATTAGGAAGAGGGAGGAGGAGGGAGAAGGAGGGAGGAGGAGAACGCAGGAGGAGAAGGGAGCAGGAGGAGGAGGAGGGAGGAGGTGGGAGAGGGAGAAGGAGGGAGGAGGAGGAGAGAGTAGGAGGAGGGAGGAGGCGGAGGGAGAAGGAAGAGGGAGGAGGAAGAGGGAGAAGGAGGAGGGAGAAGGAGGAGAAGGAGGGGGAGGAGGAGGAGGTAAGAGGAGGAGGGGAGGAGGAGTAGGGAGGAGGAAGAATGTGAAGGGAGGAGGAGGGAGGAGGGTAGAGGAGGAGGAGGAGGGAGGCGGAGAGAGGAGGAGGGAGGAGGAGGAAGAGGGAGGAGAAGGAATGTGAAGGGAGGAGGAGGGAGGAGGTAGAGGGAGGAGGAGGAGGGAGGAGGAGGAGTGAGGAGGAGGAGAGAGGAGGAGGAGAGGGAGGAGGAGGAAGGAGGAGGGAAGGAGGGAGGAGGAGGAGGAGGGAGGAAGAAGGAGGATGAGGGAGAAGGAGGGATGAGGAGGAGGAGGGGAGGAGGCGGAAGAGGGAGGAGAGGAAGGAGGAGGGGAGGAGGAGGTAGAGGGAGGAGGGGAAGAGGAAGAGGGTAGGAGGAGGAGGGGAGAGGAAGAGGGAGAAGGAAGAGGGATAAGGAGGAGGGAGAGGGGAGGAGAAGGAAGAGGGAGGAGGAAGAGGGAGAAGGAGGAGGGAGAAGGAGGAGAAGGAAGAGGGAGGAGGAAGAGGGAGAAGGAGGAGGGAGAAGGAGGAGGAGGAGGAAGAGGAGGAGGGGAGGAGGAGGAGGGAGGAGGAGGAATGTGAAGGGAGGAGGAGGGAGGAGGTAGAGGTAAGAGGAGGAGGAGGGAGGAGGAGAGAGTAGGAGGGAGGAGGAGGAAGAGGGAGGAGGAGGAATGTGAAGGGAGGAGGGGGAGGAGGTAGAGGAGGAGGAGGGAGGAGGAGGAGGTAGAGGGAGGAGGAGGGAGGAGGAGGAGGGAGGAGGAGGAGGGAGGAGGCGGAGAGGGAGGAGGAGGAAGGAGGAGGGGGAGGAGGGAGGAGGAGGGAGGAAGAAGGAGGAGGAGGGAGGAGGAGTGATGAGGAGGAGGGAGGAGGAGGAATGGGAAGGGAGGAGGAGGGAGGAGGAGGAAGAGGGAGGAGGAGGAATGTGAAGGGAGGAGGAGGGAGGAGGTAGAATGAGGAGGAGGAGGGAGGAGGAGGAGTGAGGAGGAGGAGAGGGAGGAGGAGGAAGGAGGAGGGAGGAGGAGGAGGAGGAGGGAGGAGGAAGAAGGAGGAGGAGGAGAAGAGGAGGATGAGGAGGAGGAGGAAGAGGGAGGAGGAGGAATGTGAAGGGAGGAGGAGGGTAGAGGGAGGAGGAGGAGGGAGGAGGAGGAGGAGGAGGAGGGAGGAGGAGGAAGAGGGAGGAGGAGGAATGTGAAGGGAGGAGGAGGGAGGAGGTAGAGGGAGGAGGAGGAGGGAGGAGGAGGAGTGAGGAGGAGGAAGGAGGAGGGGGAGGAGGGAGGAGGAGGGAGAAGAAGGAAGGAGGAGGAGGAAGGAGGGAGAGGAAGGAGGGAGAATGAGGAGGGGAGGAAGGAAAGAGAGGTGGAAGGGGAGGCGGAGGGAGGAGGAAAGAGGTAGGGGGAGGAGGAGGTAGAGTGAGGAGGAGGAGGAAGGAAAGGGAGGAGGAAGAGGAGGAGAAGGGAGGAGGAGGGTGGAGGGAGGAGGAGGAGGGAGGAGGTAGGAGGAGGAAGAGGGAAGAGGGAGAAGAAGGGAGAAGGAGGAGGGAGGATGATGAGGGAGAAGGAGGCAGGAGGAGGAGGAGGAGGGAGGCAGGAGGAGGAGGGATGAGGAGGGAGAGGGAGGAGGAGGGAAGATGAGGGAGGAGGGGGAGGAGGCGGAGGGAGTAGGAGGGATGAGGATGGAGGAGAAGGGGAGAGGAAGAGGGAGAAGGAAAGAGGGAAGAAGGAGGAGGTAGGAGGGAGAGGGATGAGAGGGAGGAGGAAGAGGAGAAGGGTGGAGGGAGGAGGTAGAGGGAGGAGAAGAGAGGGGAGAGAGAGTTCGCCATTCCGAATTCATACTCGTCTAGTTCTTTCCCTTCTACACGACTGTAGATAACTTCCTTACACATAAAAAGATGAATTGTTATTGATATTGCCGTGGCATGGAGGAATATCAGCAGCAGAGTTGATTAAAAAAAACAAAGACTGAGATCTACAGAGAGCCATGAACGCCTACGCCAGCCGGCACGGCACTTGATGATGATGATTGCCGTGTGACGATTCTGTGTAGTCACGTCATTTTCTTCCCTTTCCCTAGCGTTTTGGTTCGGGGATTCTTTCATCATCATCATCATATATTTACGTACGTATTTTGGGAGGGGGAGGAGGAGGAAGAAGAAGAAAAAAACTATGACAGTTGACAGCTCTGGAATGAAAGGAAGGCGTGTAGAAAATTTCATCTCAATCGGATGGGCCGTTCGCGAACAAATAAAGGACATACATATTTACATACATACATATATACATACACACATATTTACATACATACACTTTGTTTTATAAATATAGACTAGATGTAAATATTACATGTTTGGTACAAGGATTAAATTTTTGTGTGTGAGTGACTTCCACAAATTTTCTAGAGCTTTGAAAGTCCCTTTTGCCTTTTACATTCTTGTTTAATATCTCCATCTGTCCCCTTTCTTTGACTACATGGCAAACTAAATAGGAGTAGTGGATGGGTCGACCTGTGAGCAAGGTAATTTTTTAAGACCCCGTCGCGATGATCATTCCAACGTATGACCACTCATCCGGCAAGCAAACGTGGAAGTACCTGTGTTGCAGCGGCTCACAGAGGTGCTATACACTACTAAATACAACGGTATTCGTTATTGCAGCATGAAGTGACATGAAGCGATGGACTCACAGGCGAATCTTGGCGTCTTCTTGGATAGGCTACAGAGAAGCAATATTATTTTGCTGTGTGGTACTGGTACCCATATCATGTGTATTACCGGTGGTCTGATAATATACAACCCCAATCACACAAGCATTGGGCGATTTCGATCCTATAATACGTGGTATCACAATCAACCTTACTGACCCTATTTCAAAGGGCACAGTATGAGTGACGCCTCGTATTTGTAAACCGTCCTACTCTGCATACCCCATGTGGTATATCACAGGAATTATACTAACCCCCCCCCCCCTCTCTCTCTCTCTCTCTCTCTCTCTCTCTCTCTCTCTCTCTCTCTCTCTCTCTCTCTCTCTCTCTCTCTCTCTCCCTTACTCGTATATACCATGCAGCATATGTATGTATACCATTGTACGAATGTTTGTTGATAGGGGTAGATGTACATATATGTGCTGACACACATCAGTCCACCCAGACTTTAGGACTCGCCTCATAACAACATAAAGGAGCACGCAATATGAGTTTTGTTAGTATCACAATCATACTTGGGTGCACACTTCATTGCTCTCTAATATTCGTCCACTAAGGGCCACCCCTTCACTGGCACCCACTCATGCTTTGTAAGTACATAAACTGGGACTCCTCAGTTTCCATTCTCAGACAACCATCACATCTCTATTGCTTCTAGTTTCTCGACCTACCTTCCTGTCTCTGCCCCCCCCCCCCCCCCCCCACCTTACCTTCTGTTCATGTACCACTTCCACTCATGCACCTGGGATGCTCACTGAACCATTACACCCACCACCCCGATATCATCCCACACCACACTCCCTCGGCTGTGTAGTAAAAGAAGATAACGATGACATTCGGGGCAATACCCTAGCTCAGGATTCTGAGGTAAGTATGAACGTTTGTTTCTAATTTTCATTTTCTCTTCATTACTTTCATTTTTTTTCCATCTTTTTATTCTTCTCTATCCGGTCGTCACGTCTCAATGTAGTCACCGGAGGGTCTTCTCCGTGACTACATGCTGTTTTGTGTATGTATTTGTTTGCTGATGAAGGCTAGTCGCCGCAACGTCCTGTATCATGTATGTGTCGTAATTATGTTATGTAAAGCTGCATCTGGCTGTGGGGTTACAACACTTTCTCTCTGTAATCCCGTTTATCACGCAGAGTCTCGTAGCGGAGCGAGAGCTGAGGCGGTTCGACCCCCGCTCGTGACTTGCGGGATACTGAGCCGGCCGCTCAGAAAGCAATGGCAAACTACTGAGCGTAATCTTGCCAAGAGATCAACATACAGCTGAAAGATGCTGGTGTTGACAGCTAAGTCCTGTAAAGGATATCTGCATTACTCTGTGTTATTTTTTTCACAGCTTTACCGCAGCTCCACCAAATTTTATTCATAACAGTCTTAACGCATGATCTCATCATTAAGTGTCTACACATCACATCATAGTAGAGGAAGGGAACTGCCACCTCTCCTCATGTGGTATAGCCTAGAATATATGAAGGCCTAACACTTCACACCCCAAAGCACTGTCTGCTTATGGGACCACCTTCTCCCCACCCCATGTCAAACATGACACCTACTGGAACAAGCAATAACAGATGGTCTCATTGTTAAATGTCTACACAGCACATGAGAGTAGAGGCCCCTGTTCGAGGCAGACGAACAAAGTAGGGCGGTCACACAAGTGAAAACTTCAAGGCTAAACAAGCACCACTTTTGGACATTAACCGTAAGTTACTTAATTGTACTGTACTGAACAATTAATATCTTTTCCCCTGTCTTAGATAGATATGTCGTTGTTTATTTACCGCATTATGTGTTAATATGGTCTTTCCCTAGTGAACCATTATTGTTTAACGAGTCTTTGTTTTGCTTTTGCAGCTTTATTTACTTTTGTGAGAAGTCTAGTCTAGCTTCATTCTGGTTCTTAGATCGAGTGACAAGTGCTACGGGACACCGATGAAGCTATGATCTAAAAAGAAATGTGTATCGCGTCATTCTTATTGTTAAATTAAAGGGCTCTTTATTCATCTTTCTGGATTGCTATATTCTTCGTTAAATGGACTTTCATTTTGTCTTAGGAAACAACCAATAAGGAAAAGTGTTTTAATAATTTTATGTGTGACGAGTGTTGTTGCTTGGCTGGGCATGGCCACATAGTTGATTAGTTCAGATACTGGACTCACCTGAATAATTTTATACCAGACAACGCATAATTAGTTGTTGTTTTTAAATTCCATAATCATGCACATTTTTTAAAAACTTTTTCAGTCTTAGATCAAATAGTTAATAGTTAACAATAGTTATTATTTCACTGTCTAGTCAAAATAGTAACTGTCTCGAACAGTGAGGTATTCCTTCTCACCAAGTCTAAGTTAAAAGTACTTAAAAGCTATGAGTAGTTGCAGGTCCTTTTACAGGGTGTTGCAATAAGCCCCAGCATTTATTGCCCATTTGTTCTTCTTCTTTTGTTCGCTTGAAATATGTCTAACTGCAATGTTGTCTCTTGTATGAATTTAACTGTCGTTCACTCAGTGGTCCATAGAGTTTATCTTCCACTGTTGTCTCTCTAGGCCAGAAGGTTTGCCTACATATGTTGTATTTTGGGCAGTTTTGGAGTATGTGCTCTGCTGTCTGTGATGCCAATCCACATGTGCACATGGCTGTTTCACCAATCTTGAATTTTATATACATGTGGTTGCGTAATCTATTGTGTCCTGTTCTGAGGCGCAGAATAATGACTTGTTCTGGTCTGTTCATAATGTGGTAGTTATCTTGAGCAGGTTTTAGTGGCTTTCTGACTGATTTGATCATTTGTGATTTTAATAAACAGTTTTAACCTTAAGTAGTTTGCCATTAAATTCTGAATGGCCGACTCTCATACCACTGAAAACTGTGCAAAACAATCTGCACCCATATCTTCTTTCTTCTTTTGTTCTATATCCTCAGTTGGGACATAGGCCCTTAACCAACTCTCTCTGAGCTCCCCAAATCTTTAGCTATCCCATGCAGCTGTGTCCGCGTCCTTCCCATACTGTTCATGTCTGCTTCCACTTCTCTTCTCCATGGGTTTATAGGTCTGCCTCTATTTCTTTTGCCCTGTGGGTTCCAGACCATGGCTTGTCTAGTTATACTGTTATAAAGTTTTCTCAATGTGCGTTTT